>SJYT01017318.1:101454-278367 GCA_006410635.1 Cephalophus harveyi | reverse complement strand
TCAACCCTGGGATTTCTTTGGAAGGAATGATGCTAAAGCTGAAACTCCAGTACTTTGGCCACCTCATGCGAAGAGTTGACTCATTGGAAAAGACTCTGATGCTGGGAGGGATTGGGGGCAGGAGGAGAAGGGGACGACCAAGGATGAGATGGCTAGATGGCATCACTGACTCGATGGACGTGAGTTTGAGTGAACTCCGGGAGATGGTGATGGACAGGGAGGCCTGGCGTGCTGCGATTCATGGGGTCCCAAGGAGTCAGACACAACTGAGCAACTGAACTGAACTGAAGCAAAATCATTTAAAAAGCAGAAACCCCTTTTGCAAAAAATAAATAAAAATCTGCCCAGCTAATATTAATAATTTAAAGTTGTACTTCAACACATAGGTTTGACTCTGAAGGAAGCTCACCTGGTGAGGGTTTCACCTAATGTTCAAAGGTCTCCCTCTTGCAGCTGGGAGCAGGGGGTCCATGTCGCTGGAAACCCCATTCTGGCTAGGTGTTACAATGGCAGCCATGCTGCTTGGAGAAGGTATTAGCCATGTAGAATGTTTGCTAAAGGTTATTTGTGTCACAGCAGCAGTTATTATAAAACAATCACAGTTTCTGTGGGGTTCAGGGAAAAAAATAATTTGAGAGAGAAGGCTTTCAGGGAGTTCATTAATCATGTGTACGTTTTTAAGGGCCAACAGTCAAAGGAACAAAATGACAAACTTTTCTTACCACCAAATGCCCTTTCTTTCAATTAAGGCACTCCTGTTGGTCTCACTGAGACTCAGGAGCACTTGTAGAAAAACCCCACGTCGCACGGGAGAAGGCTTGACTGGTGCTGCCTCGGGGCTTTGCATTCAGAGGGGCTTCACAGAGGAGAAGAAGGGGCGCTGGGACCAGGCAGAGGGGTGCAGCCACCATCTGGGACCTCAGGCCTCTCTCTCAGCCTCCGTGGCCTCCACTCCTAGGGATAAGCAACCTTCCTCAGAGGGTTCTTGTAGGAAACAAGATGGGTTCACTTATGTGAAGGGTTAGGCCACCAACTGCTACTCACTACGTGGTCAACACAGAGGAAAGAGCTTTTGGACACATCATAATAGCCCTCATTTGACAGATGCATTGTGCCTGCCTACTGAGTGCCTGGGACTTTATATGCATCATTTCTTATCTTTGTAACAACCCTACAAGAAGGAGGGTGGAAGCTAGGCATTTTGGAAAGTTATGATTCATATCAGAGGCTGTGATATCTCACTGACCTACACAATGGACAGTCTAGGTAATAAGCACCCTCTGATCTGTCTTGTGGAATCTTGAGGTTGAGAGGGATCTTAAATATCTCTGGTTATGTTTGTGCTCAGTCTCACCCAACTCTTTGTGACCCCATGGACTGTAGCCCCCCAGGCTCCTCTGTCCATGGAATTTTTCAGGCATGAATACTGGAGCTGGTTGCCATTTCGTTCTCCAGGGGATCTTCTCAACCAGGTATCAAACCTGCATCTCCTGCATTGGCAGGCAGGCTTTTTTACCACCTGCCACCTGACTCTAACCACCATAAAATGTGTTAAACCTCTCTGCAACTCCAGGACAAGGGAGACACAGCATCAATTTGAATGCATATCATGATGGAGAAATTGCTCAAGCAGACAGTTTCCCTGCTGAACGTTTTCGACCATTAGAAAGTTCTAAATAATGAGCCAAGTTCTCATCTTCACCTTCCATCCTTGATCATTGGGTTTATGCAGAAAAAAAGTATAAGTCATGCTTGGGCTGAGTTTATGTAGCTAGCTGCTAGATAATAGATCTATTTAACAGAAGGACAGGCTTGTGCCTTTCCTCTCAGTTTTTATATTTTGAATGTATACAAAGCAAAGTGCTTTTAAAGCCTGGGGTCATTTTAATAGCTAATAGTTATACTTTGGTTAAGAAGTAGGGGTAGTGTTGCACTTAACAGAGTGGGCTCTGGATTTCTACAACCTAAGTTCAAATCCCAGCTCAGCTGCTTGCTGGCTGTGTGACCCTGGGGCAAGTCACTCAACCTCTGTTAGATCAGCTTCTTCACCCACAAAAAGGACATGATGAAATTAATATCCACCTGAAAGCGTTGCTATAAGAACTGAATGAACTCATATACAAATAATTCTTAGAATGTGTCTGTAATAATGGGCTTTCCTGGTGGCTCAGACAGTAAAGAATCTGCCTGCAATGCAGGAGACCCGGGTTCCATCCCTGGGTTGGGAAGATCCCCTGGAAAAAGGAATGACTACCCACTCTAGTCTACTTGCCGGGAGAATCCTATGGACAGAGGAGCCCGGCAGCCTACGGTCCATGGGCAGCCTACAGTCCTATAGTATGTATGACAAACTATAGTAATCTCTATGACTGAAAATCAGGTATTATAGGAAAGAGGAAGTAAGAAAGAAGGATGTGAGGTTGAAGCTGTGTCTGTTGACAATAAGACTCAGGGGGATGTGGCCCTGTAACTTCCTGTTCTGGATGTGAGGCAGGAGATAGGTGGACTAACCGCCACCCCCCGCACTGCCCCATCCCATCCCCAACAGGGTAAGCAGATGGAATCCGTTCCCTGTGGACAGAAACTTCAAAATATGAATAGCGGGACAATCGAGAGAGGAGGCTGGGCCCTGCCCAGATGAGAGATTAAAAACCAAATACTCCTCATTCTCGAGCCCAGGGAGACCTTCCTAACTATCGTGTGCAGGAAGGCTTCTCGGAGGTCAAAAGGGTGGGGCCTCACATCATACTCAGTGACGCAAACCTCCCATAGGCCTCTTCACTAGAATCCAGCTTGGCTAAGAGATACGCACACACGGGAGGACCCTGAGATAAACCAAACATGGTCTCAGAACCAGACAAAGCCAGATTATTGGCCAACGGAAACAGGAAAGAAATGCCCCATAAAAGGGATTCAAGCTACCACAAGGGCGCCACTGTTTCTCTGAGCCCGCCCGTGTGTTTATCCACACGTACTGTACTCTTTCCCCTAATAAACACTTTCCTTTTTAAAAAATGTTTACTTATCTTCTATTTTGGCGGCACTGGGTCTTGTCGTGGCACACGGGCTTTCTCTAGTTGCGGTGTGCAGGCTTCTCATTGCGGCATTTCTCCTGTTGCAGAGCAAGGCTCTGGGGTGCGAGGGCTCAGTAGTTGTGGTTCCTGGGCTCTAGAGCGCAGGCTCAGGAGTTTTGGGGCATGGGCTTAGTTGCTATGAGGCGTGTGGGATCTTCCTGGACAAGGGATCGAACCCATGTCCCCGGCCCTGGCAGGTGAGCCGCCAGGGAAGTCCCTTGTTTCACTGCCTTCTGTCTCTATGTGGAAATTCGTTTCTACGCTTTTGAAGGCCAGGGCCATGTTCCTGGCTACTGTCCCTGGTGGCCTGGGGGCCAGGATTCAGCACTCCCACTTCTGTGGCCTGACCTCGGTCTCTGGCCAGGAACCGAAATCCTGCCTCAAGCTGCAGCAGGCTGAGGCCACTCGAGATCAGATGAGTGTATGAATGAATGAATACAAGAAATCCACAGAGGCTAGAAGAATACCAAGTTCCTCCCTCTTCAGGGCTGTCCTTTTCCTGCCATGCTCCCCCTTGACAGCCTGCCCCATTCTGTATACACACAGATGCACCTGTGGCCAGCACTCAGCGTTTGTTAAGTTACTGATCTTTTGCTTGTCTGTTTCCCATGGCTTCAGTGGGCAGTGACCCTTCCCACCTCTATACCCAGCACCTAGCATGAGTCTTGACAAGTAATAGGAGCTCAGTACGTTGTTGAACGAGTGAGTGAATGCATCATCTACAATCCATCAAGCTGACTTTGATTTTTTTTACCTGCTCCCAAATCAAATGAAAACCACAGCTTTAAGACAATGTCTTAAGAGTGTGCATGGCTTTCCCCTCAGAGTGCTAAGGACAGAGCTCTACTCAGATGAGTAATGTTCCCATCAAACTTTACCTACTGAATGGAAATGAGTCCAGATGCTAATTTGGGGCGACCTTTGTGCTTCCACCTGTAGAAAAATGAGTGTGTCCTGCTCAGAAATCAGTCTGTGGCTCAGTTGGAATCATGCAGAACTTCACAGCATGCTTTTCTGCCTGATGACTTTCTTTTAAAATTGTGTTTTCATCTCATTATTCCAGCTTATTCTCCTTCCACCCCAGTTTTCTAATTTATTTTTATTTTTGTCTCGTGGTGCTGTGTGTAAGGACTTCCTCAAATTCTTTTCAGGGTGAGGTCAGCTTTAAACTCACAACAACAAAAAATACGTGTCCTTCTGAATTTAGTGCCAAGCATTCACCTGTGTCATCTCTTCATTGCTTCCACTATCCTTCCCCCCACCCCCCAATCCCCATGGAAACATTAGTGAACCTACTCCTGCCTTTCCAGGTAAGTTTTTTTTACCAGTGGTCTGATCTGATTGCCATCATAGATTTTCAGGTCTCTTCACACCAGCCATGAATTGGCTTACGACAACACCAGAAAAAATCAACAGGAGGACTGTGTTTAGGACTTCTAAACTTCTAGAAAGATCTTGAAAGAACTGTTCAGCTGTGAATGCAAACTAAAGGACTCAGAGTCTTCTCTTCATCCAGAATTTCAAAATATTTGGAATTTTTCATAGAATTGCAAAATGCAATCATTTTTCCTTTAAATGCCCTTGAAAACAAAGCAACAGATATTATTTCTAAAAATCAAATATTTAAGATTTATTTTTATTGTTTCTCCTGCAACTACAATCTTAAAGCCTCTATCATGGAATAAAGAAGTCTCAGGTCCCACGTCAAATCATGTCACTGTCAAATATAAAATGAATCAAGAACAAACCCCTTCCTTGTCAGGAGAGCTTCTTCACACTAGAATCTCTTTTCCCCTTTATTACCCTTTTAACCTCCTTATTACTCCCACCACCCAGGGTATTGGACTTCTGGCGTGGATTGTGATTTACTGAGCTGGCTGAGGATGGGGTGGGCTCTCCGAACTCCCAGGTATATTGATGGGTGGTGCCCACTCCTTGGTCTGGATCTGGATTGATGAGTTAAAAGACCATCAGATTGGGACTTTACTGGTGGTCCTGTAGGTAAGACTCTGAGCTCTCAGCACAGGGGACTCGAGTTCCAGACCTGGCTGGGGATAGATCTTGAATGCAGCAACTAAAGATCCTACATGGAGCAATGAAGATCCCACACAGCCAAATAAATTTATATATAAAAAAGACTGTCAGAACTTCACAGGCCCCAAACAACCCTCTCCAATATTGTCCTTTATGATGGTGAAAGTTCTTCTGTCTCCTTTTTTTCTAATAAACTTTGTGCCTGCCAAACAACAGGAAACGTGGAGAGACAGGAAGAACAAAAAATAATTAATATTTAATCTCCTTATCTCCTGAATTTTGTATATATTATTATGAGATTTTTAATTAAAAGCTCATCTCAGATTCAGTTTCTCTATTAAACGGGGTAAAGGGAGGTGGGTAGGGTGAACACCATGACTTAAGTTTAGAAAGGTACAGGTTTCGACTGTTCCCTGTTCCTCTGAAAGACAGTAACGGCACACATCAGATAGCTGGGAAGGATCTCCAGCTTTCTGTATTTCCACCTCTGAGGAAAGATCAGTCTGGTGATGCACTGAGTTGGACTATTAATTAAATCCTTTGAAAGCAAAGAAGAAACTCCAATTCATTGCTGCTCTTGTGGCCCCACTCGAGTGATGGTAGGATGTCCCCCTGGCCCCCTGCCCTTCTCCTCTGTGTGTGAGGGTCTCTGCGGGGTCTTCCCACCGGGGCTCTCTCCCATTCCATGCTAGGGTGGAACCTCTCACTCGGATGAGTTTTCACTGGAGATGCTCAACTGGTCACCGCAGCTCTGGAACCAACAACCTTTCTCAGACCAGTGCATTTCAGCGAGAAAGAAGAGCCCGCTGTCTTCTGTGCCTCGATCTCAACACAGGCGGTTCTGTGATGTTGAACGGAACCTATCTGCAGACTTGAGTGGTAAGGAAATGATAATTCAGAGGTACTTATGCTGGGTAAGACCACCTTCAGCTCTGAAGGAAGAGCCTCTGCCCGGGGCTGGTCCTATGTTGATGCCTCGTGACTGCTCCAGGCTCCTCTCACTAAGCAGAAGTCAGTTTTGCCCTCTGCACCAGCAGGGTGAGGCGTTGAGTACATCTCTGATCCTCCACAGGACAAAGTGCCCTCTCTCTTCCAATCTGGGTCTGTCAGCAGACGCTTTTCATCTGTTTTCAGATGTGCTCTTTCCAGAGAACACTCCCTCCCTCCTGGAATCCCCATCTCCTCCTCCTAAGAGTTGGCCTTGCACTGTGTCTTCCAGCAGGACAATCCTGCACAGATACAGAGGTCCAGATGCAATGCAAGGCACCTTGCTGGCCATCTTCACTCTGGAGACCATCAACCTTTATGACCATAGGTGGAGCATTAGCAATCTAATGTGGGCTCATTGTAGGTTCTCTTTTAGTTGGAGATGGTGGTCAGGCCCATGTGTCATTTCTGCATCTTTAGGGGCTCATTTTCTGATGTTCTGTGAGAAAATGGCCACCCAGACACCCCTCTACACATCTAAGAGTAAATGAAAAATTTCCATCCTAAATCCATATATAGAGAAGAAATCTTTCTCTAGGAAAAAAAAAAAAAAGTGGCAGATACTCAGCTCTGCCCATGATACGAGCAGGTTTTCTTGGAGTTAGCTGCTAGGTGACAAACCTAGGCAGTGTATTAAAAAGTAGAGACATCACGTTCAAAGCTATGGCTTTTCCAGTACTCATATATGAATGTGAGAGTTGGACCATAAAGAAGGCTGAGCATCAAAGAATTAATGCTTTTGAATTGCGGTCCTGGAGAAAACTCTTGAGAGTCCCTTGGACAGCAAGGAGATGAAACCAGTCAGTCCTAAAGGAAATCAACTCTGAATATTCATTGGAAGGACTGATGCTGAAGCTGAAGCTCCAATACTTTGGCCACCTGATGCGAAGAGCTGGCTCATTGGAAAAGACCCTGATGCTGGGAAAGATTGAGGGTGAGAGGAGAAGGGATGACAGAGGATGAGATGCTGAGATAGCATAACTGACTCAATGGACATGAGTTTGAGCAAACTTTGACAGATAGTGAGGGACAGAGCAGTCTGGCGTGCTGCAGGTCATGGGGTCACAAAGAGTCAGACAACTGAACAACAACAAAGCTGCCAGGATCCAGAGTATCTTAAAACCCTCCATCTGACAAGCAGATCCGTGCTGTATGCGTGCATAGTCATCGGAGACAAGGAAGTAAGGGGTGAGTTTAAAGGACAACACGCCTGTTTTCCCACCTGAAGGGTGGTATTCCTACAGCAAAAGCATGGTTAGCCCCAAAGGTGGACTCAACTGTCTACCTAATAGAACACAGAGACTTTCTCATAGCTTCAAAATTAGAGGTTTCAAAGACCTAAGGGTAATGATTTAGTTGAAATTCAATATATAGATGTCTCTCGTCTCTAGCTCCCTACCCTTACACCATCATCTCTGCAAAATGAAGCCTCCACCCAGGGACTGGCCTCAGAGTGAGAGCTCAACTCTGAGAAGTAGGAGGAGGCAGGTGGAGGCTGGGTTGCCCCTCTGTTAGTCTGCTCAGGCTGTTCCAACAGAATGCCATAGACGGGGCAGCTTAAGCAACCAACTTTTGTTTGTCACAGTTCTGGGGACTGGAGGTCTGAGATCAGGGTACCAGCATGGGGGCTCCATCCCCTTGACTTCATGTAAACCCCATTATCTCCCAGAGACCCCACCTCCAAATACCATGGCCCTTGGGATAAGGAATTCGACATATGGACTTGGGGGGATGTAAACATTCAGTCCATAGGGTCTCCGACTAGATATTGCTAGGAATTACTTTCTCCCTCCTCTCTCTCTCCTCCTCCTCCCGCCATCCACTTCTCTCTCTTTCTCTCTGTATATAACTGTGTGTGCAAATGAGAGCAAATGGAATGCAAATTTCATCAAGCATCCAGATGTCTTCAGAAATCTGTCATCACATACTTGATTGAAAGCCATTTTCACCCAACACCTGGTTTTTGTTGCTGTGTCAACTCAGGGTAAGACGAGCCAAGTTTTCAGAACTGGAAGGGAATGTTTTGATTCTAAGCCTTTGAGACAAGTCAGGACTATTTGCTGCATGGAGTGTATCAGACCCCTTTGTGTCCTGCTTCCCATCCTCTCCACCTCATCTCCGGTCCCAGCCCACACGGGCAAATGCTGCTGTGCAGGATTAAATGCCCCCGTGCTGGTGGTTCTCCTCTTGAGTTCAGGTCATGCATCTTTCGTGGCCACTCTGATGCCCTGATGCTGGCTTGATTCTACTTAGCAAGGACCCTTTCCCCAAATGACTGGGCAGTGCAGGAGAGTCAGCACCCACAGGTGGACTTTCCAGATGCTCAGTGGTGAAGAACCAGCTTGCCTGTGCAGGAAAGGCAGGAGATGCGGGTTCGATCCCTGGGTCAGGGAGATCCCCCAGAGAAGGAAATGGCCGCCCACTCCAGTATTCTTGCCTGGGAAATCCCAAAGACAGAGGAGGCTGGCAAGTTATACAGTCCTTGGGGTCACTAAGAATCAGACACAGCTTAGCAGCTGAGCATGCACAGCACACACACAGGGGCATCTCCCAACAGGGGGCATCTACTTCTCCCGGTTGTTTTTTGGGTGAAAAGCCCTGAGAAACGTTCTGGACACTCTTCAGAAGTGCCCCAGAAGAATGGAACCGTGAGTGCTCGTAGCATTGTGTGACCAAATGCTGACTTTTCCCCAGATGAGGAAATTGAGGCTTTTAAAAGATTAAGTAAATGTCTAACAGCTATTAATAAAAATGCCAGGACTTTAACTCAGGGTCCTCCTTCTAGGACAGTCTCTTCCTTCTGTACTTTTAACAAAAAACAGAGAGAACTGATATTAATACTAATGACAGCTCTTTCTTTATTGAACAGATGCCTGGATCTAAGCTTACGGCTTTCTGTATGTTATTACTTTAATTTTCACATGAACCTTATGAGAAGGATTCTATTAAAGCCATTTTAAGGATTAAGTATAAAGATGGGAAGAAGTTGGCAAAACTGAAATCTGGAGAATCTGGGATTCAAAGCCAGGTCTGTTTGTCTGCAGAATCCTACATTATCTACTTTTTCATCCAGGAAGTCATTGTTTTGCCTTTTTTTTTTTTTTTTAATTTTAAAATTCCTGGCGATAGTTTGATCATTACTAAAAATCATACTATGACACTGTTGATCTTCCTCCTATTATAAAAATTATTTCATTGTATATTTCTTATTTCATACTTATAATAATATTGTGTTTTCTACCTGCCAGGTACTTTGCTTAGTGTTTTTCCTGAATTATTCTTTTCAATTCCTGTGGCAGTTCTGAAAGAGAAATGCTGTTATTAGTCAATTAGTAGATGAGAAATCTAGACTTCAGGGTGTTTAAGCCACTTGTTCAAGGTCGTCTCTGAATCCAAACCATATCTATCCACTGTGTTATACTGTACCCTTCTGAATCTTTAAGGAGAAAGAAAGCCTTTAAAAGAAAGCATATTGAAAGGACTCCCCCATCCCCGCCGCCCACCACAGAAGTGAAATCTCCAGCCCCAGGAACACAGTAACCCCACTAAGTACCCACAGTACACAGCTATGATTTATCTCATTTTCATATGATGAACTGTGCTTTCTGTGTCTTGATGGTGTCATTCTTGATTCCATTAGGAGCTCTGCTTTCATTTCCCTCTTCGTATTATCCCTGAATCTCATTATTTGGATCCAAATCAGACCTGAGCAGGGAAAGTGATAGAGGGTACCTCGTGCGTTCTGTTGTATAGAGACAGTTGTGGCTGGAGGTCACAGCTGTTCCAAGAGAAACATATTTCCTGGATGGAGCATTTGCAGGGGGTGGGGGTTGTTGTTCAAAGAGAGTTTCAAAATTGCAAAAAGAAGACATCTGGCCATTTCACCTTGTTGACAAGTTTTCAGGCAGGATGGATGGCTCCAGCTCTGGCTCCAACATACACATGTGCCAATACTGTAAATTCTTTTCCAGTCCATACATCTTTATTAAATCCTCGACACTACAGATACACTTGGTGAACAAATACCGAGCACAAAGGCTCAGCAAGGGGAGCAAGTCCAGGGAAGTGATTTGACTTGACGTAAGGGAACGAGGTCGATGCCCCAGTGAAGGCACTCCCTGATGGGCCCATCACCACTGGAAGGTGAACGTCGACCGGGGACCTCAGTGGACCCACGAGGCAGGTAGAGATGCACAGTTGCATAGTTCAAGGAAGGTGAGGTGGGGGCTCCAACTCCAGTGCGCTCAGATTCACCCTGGCTCCCATTTCTTCAAGCACCAAATGCCCCATGAGCACTAACCCTGCGCTTGGTTCAGGGCCAGGACTGATGGTGGCGGGGAGCAGATTGTGAGAAGCTACCATCTCTGCCACTAAGATGGGAAAGACTCAGAAACAAAAACCGACCCAGATTTTATCACGGGAGGGCAATGCAGATGGTGGGAGGGAAAGCAGGGAGGCCTCATTCAGGTGATGAGGTTTGAAGGAGAACCAGGATTGAGCAAGGAGAGAGAGGACGAAGGAGGGACAGCAGGCGATGGCTTGGAGACCTGCGTGTCTAGGAGCGTCCAGGGTTTAGGGTTCATGAGGAAGGGGGACTGATAAAGCTGGGAGACAGGAAAGCAGGAAGCAGGTCATATCAGCTGTGAGACTTTATCAGACAGAACTGCTTTTTTTTTTTTTTTCCAGCTTCTTTACAGCCACAAACATCAAAATGACATGCCCTTCTAACACTGTTGAAGATGGCAAGATGAACGGGTTATTGTTACTGAAATGAAATGGAGGCAAGCATGGTTTTGTTTTTCCAGATGTAGTTTTGAAAACCATTGTTAGAGGCCATAGAGAAGCGCTGAGGGTTTTGAGCATGACGCATGTATACACCAGGGCTCCCTGAAGCCCCCACCAGGGGCCACTACACACCAAAGTCCCATCTTAGGTTAACGCTTGAGATGTCTTAAACTTTTGTAAATGTATTAGAAGCATCATTGGGAAATGAAGTTTATGTAGAGCTCATCTATTCTCAGGGGAACTGATGGGTACTAGACAAACCATAGTGATAGACAAATAGATACCAACAGATTAAGTTTTAATGAGAAATTTGCTTCCTTATCACAAGTCCAGATTGCAAGTGGATCTGTACATCCTGGCCTCTGTTCTTTCCCCTCTCCAGGAGGAAGATGATCATGGAGAAATGGAATTATTCTCAGGAACTTGTTGGATGGATTTTTCATCCAATCTGGCAGTGTTTGTAGCACGGACTCTGTAGGGTGTGTGTGTGTGTGTGTGTGTGTGTGTGTGTGTGACACAGCACACAACAGGATGGGGAAGGCAGAACACCCGCACCAAATTTGCCTGGGGTCTAACAGTGAAGACGCACATCAGTAGGAATTGAGTACAAGAAAGAAGTGTTAAAATACAGGTAGGATCTGAGAAGCCCAGAGAAGAGCAAGACCCCCACTTTCATATCCCACAAATAATATTTCTTTACAAAACTGGTCACATCTGATTCCTGGTACAGCCCTTGGCAGGAAGCAGTGGTTTTTCAAATGAAGTCATTAATAGAAATCTAATAGCAAGGGACTTGCAATGAAGTAGATAATAGGCAAACTACTTATGCTGGATGACTAAGCAGGCTCTGCAGAGTTGGAGCCGATGCCACAACAAAATATCACAAACTGAGCGATTTAAACAATAGAAATTTAGTTTCTCACAGTTCTGGAGGCTAGAAGTATAAGATTAATGTGTTGGCAAGTTGGCAACTTTTCTCCTAGGCTGACTTCTTAATGGTTTTCTCATGGTCTTTCCTCTGCATGTGTCTGAGTCTTGATCTCTTCATCTAATAACACTGGTCAGGGCCACTTCAGTGACCTAATTTAACCTTGAAAACCTCTTTGAAGACCTTATCTCCAAGTATGATCACACTCTAGCTCTTGGGGTTAAAACTTCATTATATTCATTTGAGTTCAGTCCACAGACTTCGCTGGTGGCTCAGTGGTAAAGAATCTGCCTGCCAATGCAGGAGACTCAGGTTCCATCCCTGGGTCGGGAAAATCCCCTGGAGAAGGACGTGGCAACCCACTCCAGTGTTCTTGCCTGGAGAGTCCCATGGACAGAGGAGCCTGGCGGGCTACAGTCCACGGGGTCGCAAAGAGTCACATACGACTGAGTGACTAAGCGATGACAACCAGCAGTTCAGTCCACAAAATAGCCATATTGTGTGTCTGCTGACATTAAGATGGGGAAACGGGAAAGCAGGAATACTGCTCTAACTGGAATAGAATCAGGATGTTTGTGGAAAGAGGAACCAAAGTGTCATAAATCGAAGTGGAAAGGGGCAGCTCGAAGGTCTTGATCGACAGTCGTCTGGACAGTGGGCTTGTTCAACACCATGGTGTCCTGCATCCTGACTCCCACAGCCTGGGACCCCGGGCCCTGGCTGAGGGGGAGGTCCAGAGGCACGAGGAGCCCCACATTAATCTTGGACAAGCTCTTCCAGTCGACACTCTCAGTCAGTTGTTGTAGTGATAAGATGTCTGTGATCTCCACGAGGTCGATGACATTGTCACCACCTGACAACAGAAAGCAGCTCTCTCAAGCAGCCTGAGATCACAGGGATGCCTCTGCCACCAGATTTGTCTTCACGATTGATTGAATACTTTGGCCACCTGATGCAAAGAGCCAACTCATTGGGAAAGACCCTGGTGCTGGGAAAGATTGAGGGCAGGAGGGGAAGGGGACAACAGAGGACAAGACGGTTGGATGGCATCACTAACTTGATGGACATGAGTTTGAGCAAGGTCCGGGAGTCAGTAAAGGATAAGGAAGCCTGGCGTGCTGCAGAATCAGACACAACTTAGTGACTGAACAAGTTCCCACCTAGACAGTGGTCTGTTAATGACCTGTTATGTGTTACTCTTCCATTTTAAAAGACACAGTGATGTATCATAAAAATAGTGAGTGAAAAAATAATTACATGTTCCTGAAACTGCTTAGTGGTTATCCTTGAACTATCAAATCATTGCAATAAATTACTTGGTAATATAGCTTTTCTTTTTATAATTTCATGTTAATGTTCCAATTTACTAGTCACAAAAGATCCTGACATCACTGCTACACCAGCAGGGTGGATATTTTAAGCAGTTTTGACAATATAATTATGGTGATTAGCTAGATATTTGCTTTCTATCAGCTAAATGATAACACCTTGTCCTGAGAAACTTAGTTTCTTGGAGGAATCTCAAAGAGGTTTATCAGCAAGCATTATTTATGGAGAGGGTGGGTAGGTCAAAGGCCCCCAGGTTGAGGGGCTCACATTTCAGGTTGACATGAGGCCAGTGGTAGTTAAAGGAGACCCTAGCCCAAGAATGGCACTCAGGAGGAGCAGATGGTAAGATCATAAAAGCTTCATGTCACCAGGGAGCCTGGCAGCAGGGGTGTGGCCCCTGGATCAGAGGCCCTTGGGACTGAGGTTCTTATTTCTTTAGGCTGTGCTGGGTCTCCGTTGCTTGCAGGCTTTCTCTAGCTGCGGCGAGCCAGGGCTGCTCTCCAGCCATGGTGCGGGGGCTTCTCATTGCGGTGCCTTCTCCTGTTGCAGAGCATGGGCTCTAGGGCTCGTGGGTTTCGGCAGCTGTGCCATGTGGCCTCAGTAGTTGCGGCTCTCAGGCTGAGCTACACTGCAGCACGTGGGGTCTTCCCGGGTCGGGGATTGAACCCATGTCTCCAGCACTGGTAGGTGGAGTCTTTACTTCCAAACCATCAAGAAAGCCCAAGGCTGAGATTCTGCACCACAAGGTCAGGAATTTGGGCTTCTACCATTTCTGAGAGGCCAGTATTAGAACCCAGCATAACAGGTAAGAACTTTCAGGTAAGTTCCTGAAAGTCTGCTATGTCCCAAGAAGTCTAAGCCAGATATACTGTGTGCTATTGTGCTAAGTTGCTTCAGTTGTGTCCAACTCTTTGCCACCCTATGGCTTGTGGCCTGCCAGGCTCCTCTGTCCATAAGATTCTCCAGGTAAGGATACTGAAGCGGGGAGCCCACCTGTCAATTCCTGATTTATTACTTCAGCAGTAAAACAAGCAAACAAAATAACTCTTACTTTAAATGCATAGCCTCATTAGCAATTAAGGTAACATTAAGTAAAAGCAACTTCTAATTTACCATAGAACACCTATTGAATAAACAGTACCAAACAGATGCTGTCAGGGATGGAAAGACACATGTGTATAGGCTGCCTCTTTTTTCTGGAGCAAGGCAACTCAACTGGATCTATAAAACTATTTTCTTTGACTTTTAAGTTATCTCAAATGGGATCACATGGATGAAGTTCTGAGTACATTGCCCAGCACTTAGTAGGTCAGCAAGGAAACCACGTCTCCTTTCCTTTGTGTTCTGCTTTAGCTCAGTCTGCTGGAAAATCAGCCTGAGGCACAGCCTAAGTGACAATGTTTATAAGGGGATACAATGTCTGGGTAGCAAGAGATGGGAGTTTTTGTTTTTTTTTTAAGTTTTGTTTTTATTTTAACAAGAGAAATAATTTTAAGGTGAGAGCTTTAAGGGGAAAGTTTCTTTTCTTATGCAGGGTATGATGAGGCCAACAGATTTGGAAATGACTGCCACAGTTTGTTATTTCCAGTCCCCAGGAGGAAGGACACACACAGTTCCCACAGGAAAGCACCAAGGTGGGTCAGGATGCAGAGGCAGTGGGCTAAGTCAGGGATGGAGGCGGCACTGTGGCTCCTAAGGGGAAGAACAGGGTGGTTGAGGGTGAGCAGGCTTGGGGTTGGCCGATGTGAGTAATTCCCGTGGGCGATGACATAGGGACTCTCTCTTGTGGTCTGGTGCGTGGTGAGTGATTAGAGCAGGCGGGTGCGGCAGACTCTGGGTTCATCCACATCACTACTGACCCAGTCTTATTTTTTGTGACCGAGTAGTATTCCTTTGTATATATGTGTACATATCTTCTGTATTCACCTGACGATGGGCATTTAGGTTGCTTCCATGTCCTGGCTGTTGTAAATAGCGCTGCAGTGAACACTGGGAAGCTGCTGTACAGCACAAGGAACTCAGCTCTGTGATGACTTAGAGGGGTGGGATGGGGCAGGTGTGTGGAGGGAAGCTCAAGGGGGAAGGGACATATGTATACTTACAGCTGATTCATGGTGTTGTACAGCAGAAACTATCACAATACGGTAAAGCAATTATGCTCCTTTTTTTTGTTGTTTCTCAGAGAAGGACAGGTGGGTGGTAAGCCTGAATGTGAGAGCCACAAAGAGATGGGTAAAGTTGGGGGCGGGGGGAGGCTCTGGATTGTTTGGTTGCATGCAAAGGTAAACTCACAGGTGAATCCTTTGCTACCTCTGGCAGGTGGCTGACCCCAAAGGGGCTGTCTCTACTGGGTCAGCAAGATCCCAGATGTCACAGCATCAGAAACACTCCTGGTTACTATAGCAATAGAGAGGGAAATGACATAAGAAAAAAGGGAAGAAAAGTACAAAGTGCCTTAAGACTGAGAAAGCTGCATTTTCACACACAAAAAGGCTGGTGGATTCTCTGTTGTGTGTGAGATGTCCCCAGACACCATGGATCGGAATGTCTTATTGGGATGGGAGATGAGAAGGATTTATTTTCCAGCACCTCTCCATCTCCTATTATTCACTCTGCAAGGGTTACCCTCTGGGTATGAACCTCACTGCACTCCCAGGTCACATCTCAGAGTCACCAAAGGGCAGAGGACAAAAGGTTGACAACGAGGAGACAGGTGAGGTCTGCTCCAGCTTTGAAAAGTCAGAGAAGGACCCCAAATGAAAAAGAAACATCTGTGGGTGGAGCCGTGATTCCCCCCAAATGCATATGCTTAAGTCCTATCCCCAAGACCTCAGCGAGTGTCTGTATTTGGTGCTAGTCTTGTAGTCATGCAGGTAAGATGCAGTCATCAGGGGTCCCTGTCCAACAAGTCTGTTGCCCTTATAAGAGGAGATCAGGACACAAATGGGCACAGAGGGAAGGTCATGTGAAGAACCGGGAGAAAACGGCCCTCTGAAAAACCAAAGAGAGAGGGCCCGGAAGAAGCCAATCCTGCCAACCACCTTGAATTTGAACTTCAAAAACTGTGAGAATATAAATTACTGTTGTTTAAGCCACTCAGTCTGTGGCACTTTATCACGGCAGCCCTGGGAGGCTAAAACAGAAGCCATTGTACAAAGTTGTTCACAAGCTATGAACTTACAACAATAGATTTCAGAAAGGATGACTGAAGAATAAAATAATGAATAATTGATAATGAATAATAAGTATCTAGCCATTAAAATAAAAATTCTCTACAGTAGGCAGACAATTGTGGGCATCGAATGATGGTGAATAAAAAAGGCAGAAGGTAAAATAGAACGTATATGCTGATTACAGCAAAGTAAAATAAATGCAACTTCTTATGTTATTAAGATCAGAGAAGATTTTGGAGTGATGAGAAATTAATTCTCCCCCCGCCCAAGTTGTTTGAATTATACTACAGCTGAACACAGGCATACCTTGGAAATATTGTGGGCTTGGTTTCAGGCCACTGCCGTAAAGCAAATATTGCAATAAAGCAGGTTATATGTGCTTGATTTCCTAGTACATATAAAACTCATGTCTATCGAGATTATCATATGAAGTGAAGTCAGAGAAAGGCAATCGTAGTATTTCCCTTATATGTGGAATGTGAAAATGTTACAAATGAACTTATTTACAAAATAGACTCACAGACATAGGAAACAAGTTTCTGCTTATCAAAATTGAAAGGGACGAGAGGTATAAATCAGGAATTTAGGATGAACAGACACCCGTGACTATACATTAAAAAAAGATAAACAACAAGGACCTACTGTATAGCACAGGGAAATACAATTAATATCTTATAATAACCTGTAATGGAAAAGAATCTGAAAAAGAATATACATCTCTATATGTACAGGTATAACTGAATCACTTTGCTGTGCACCTAAAACTAGCACAACATAGTAAATCAGCTAAACTTTAATAAAAAAATAAAATGAAAAAAGTTAGATTTACTCTCTACTGTACTCTACAAAGTATGCAATAGCATTATATGTACATACCTTAAATTTAAATATGCTTTATTGCTAAGAAATGCTAACCATCATCTAAGCTTTCAGCAAGTCATAATACTTTTGCAATAGTAACATCAAAGATCACTGGTCACAGATCACCATGATAAATATAATGAAAATGTTTGCCATCTAATCATCTCATTCTCTACCACCCAATCTATCATTTGTCCCCTTCAATTTCTCATATCTTTTGTTGCCTTGAATTGTTTTTGTTGCTGTTGTTCAGCCACACAGTCATGTATGACTCTTTGTGGCTGCATCCACACCAGGCCTCCCTGTCCCTCACCATCTCCCAAAGTTTGCCCAAGTTCATGTCTGTGCATCAGTGATGCCATCTCATCCTCTGACGCCCTCTTCTCCTTCTGTCCTCTATCTTTCCCAGCATCAGGGACTTTTCCAATGAGTCAATTGCTCGCATCACGTGGATTGTTTTTACTGTTATGCCTGAACAGAATATGCAAATGATCAGGGGCTGGGTAACTCCACTAACTGTATTAGTTGTACTCAAGTCTGCTTACTTGATCTGTGCAGTTCAGTTCAGTCGCTCAGCCGTGTCTGACCCCATGGACTGCAGCATGCCAGGCTTCCCTGTCCATCACCAACTCCCAGAGTTTACTCAAACTCAAGTTCATTGAGTCGGTGATGCCATCCAACCAGCTCATCCTCTGCCATCCCCTTCTCCTCCTGCCCTCAATCCCTCCCAACATCAGGGTCTTTTCCAATGAGTCAGTTCTTCCTTTCAGGTGGCCAAAGGATTGGAGTTTCAGCTTCAACATCAGTCCTTCCAATGAATATTCAGGACTGATTTCCTTTAGGATGGACTGGTTGGATCTCCTTGCTGTCCAAGGGACTCTCAAGAGTCTTCTCCAACACCACAGTTCAAAAGCATCAATTATTCAGCGCTCAGCTTTCTTTATACTCCAACTCTCACATCCATACATGACCACTGGAAAAACCATAGCCTTGACTAGACTGACCTTTGTTGATAAATTAATGTCTCTGCTTTCTAATATGCTGTCTAGGTTGGTCATAACTTTCCTTTCAAGCAGTAAGTGTCTTTTAATTTCATGGCTGCAGTCACCATCTGCAGTGATTTGGGAGCCCCCCAAAATAAAGTCTGTCACTGTTTCCACTGTTTCCCCTTCTATTTGCCATGAAGTGATGGGACCAGATGCCATAACCTTAGTTTTCTGAATGCTCAGTTTTAAGCCAACTTTTTCACTCTCCTCTTTCACTTTCATCAAGAGGTTCTTTATTTCTTCTTCACTTTCTGCCATAAGGGTGGTGTCATCTGCGTATCTGAGGTCATTGATATTTCCCCCAGCAATCTTGATTCCAGCTTGTGCTTCATCCAGCCCAGCATTTCTCATGATGTACTCTGCATAGAAGTTAAATAAGCAGGTTGACAATATATAGCCTTGATGTACTCCTTTCCTGATTTGGAACCGGTCTGTTGTTCCATGTCCAGTTCTAACTGTTGCTTCTTGACCTGCATACAGATTTCTCAGGAGGCAGGTCAGGTGGTCTAGTATTCCCATCTCTTTAAGAATTTTCCAGTTTGTTGTGATACACACATTCAAAGACTTTGGCGTAGTCAATGAAGCAGAAGTAGATATTTTTTTGTAACTCTTTTGCTGTTTAGATGAACGAATGGATGGTGGCAATTTGATCTCTGGCTTCTACGTCTTTTCCAGCGTGAAAATCCAGCTTGAACATCTGCAAGTTCATGGTTCATGTACTGCTGAAGCCTGGCTTTAAGAATTTTAAGCATTACTTTGCTAGCATATGAGATGAGTGCAATTGTGTGGTAGTTTGAGCATTCTTTGGCATTGCCTTTCTGCAGGATTGGAATGAAAATTGACCTTTTCCAGTCCTGTGGCCACTGCTGAGTTTTCCAAATTTGCTGACATATTGGGTGCAGCACTTTCACAGCATCATCTTTTAGGATTTGAAATAGCTCAGCTGGAATTCTGATGCTTCCTAAGGCCCACTTGACTCCGCATTCCAGGATGTCTGTGCACTCCTGCGTAATATCTGCGTTTCAGGGAATGAGTTCTCATCTCATTGCTGTTTAGTCTCTCAGTGGTGTCTGACTCTTCAGTGGCCCTATAGCCTGCCAGGCTCCTCTGTCCATGGGATTTCCCAGGCAAGAATACTGGAGTGGGTTGCACTGGGTGTTACTGCAACCGGGTAAATTGAAGTAAAATGTGTTTGGACAGAAGAGAAGGAATCATTGTTCATCCATTTCTACTCATATTTCCCTTTGGAAAGCTTGAGCTGCACTATTTGACAAATATTTATTGTTTATGCAGGCACATATATGTATGCATATGTATGTCAGAGACTGCTGTATGTTCATCAAAACACATACCTCTCCCAGACCAGTGGTGGGAGATAAACTCCATGAAAGTTTTGGACTGCCACCTTGGTGAAACTGGGTGAAGATAGGTGTCTAGCCATCTGGGGCACATCACAAGGTATAAGCCACGTTATTGAACCATGAGGGCATGTGTGCTAAGTCACTTCAGGCGTGTCTGACTCTTTGTGACCCCATGGACTGTAGCCCACCATGCTCCTCTGTTCATGGGATTCTCCAGCCAAAAATACTGGAGTGGGTTGCCATGCCCTCCTCCAAGGATCTTCCTGACCCAGGGATTGAACCCGTGTCTCTCAGGTCTCCTGCATTGGCAGCTGAGTTCTTTACTACTAGTGCTACCTGGGAAGCCCTAGTGTACCTTGAGTTCCCTGCAGATAAAAGTTGGGCACTGTGCTTGCTGGGCCTCTTTGGTTTTGGAAGCAGTGTGTACCACATTTGGGAACACTGTTCCAACAGTTTATTGATGACTAGGAAGGCTGCCAGCTTTGACTGGGGCCAAAAGCCAGAGGCCAAAAGCAACTTCTGCAACAGGATCAGCCTGTTGTAAAGCCGGCTCTGACATGGAGCTATATGACCAGGCAGATTTTAGGTGCCAGATCTATTGAAGTAGACACGAATGCTGTGTGGAGGGCTTGGCAACTTCAATAGGAGAACCACAGAGCAGACCTTTAGGTTTCTGGATCAAAAACACACTTCTATCACAGAGAGAATTACACACTGTTCAAAAAGGAGCTCCTGTCATGCTCCTGGATCTTAATAAAAACTGAGTGTCTGATCACGGGGCATCAAGTGATCGTGTGATTGGAACTGCCCACCAAGAGCTGGGCGTTGTCAGCTGGTCAACCTAGTCGGAAGATTGAGTGTATACAGCAACAACCCATCACATGATGAATTGACTCCTAGTCAACAGACAACAAATGCTAATTCTTCTCCTATACAAGTTAGAAGCATTTAGGCTAAGCTCATTTATGATTTAGGAAGAAAGATAACTTGATTACATTTCAGATGCTATCGAATTCCAAAACACAATGAGTACTGCAGAGGCTAAGAGAAGAGAGAAGAATGCAAGTTTTGGGAGCAAATGAGATGAGATTTAATATAGATAAAGGTAAGATAATGCACCTGGAAAAAGTCACAATCAGCATTAACTTAAAGTTGGAACCTGCAATTTGTGGAATAATCATACTGGCAAAAAGCTGAGGATAATAATGTATAATAAATTATGAATTGAGTAATGTGCTGCTTATTAGAAAGCTTAAGTCTACCCTCTTGTGGGGTGGAAATAAATATGGACAGACATGGTCCCATCACTCTAGGACTCTTCCTGAGACAGAGCTAGACACTGAGGATGGGTTGGGTCAAGATAGAATGAAAAAGCAAAGTGAGGAAGGAGACAGGAGGTTCAGCTGAGTCTCCAGGGCACTGGGGACTTACACAGGGTTGAGATAAAAAACTGTGGAGCAATCCAATCTCAGAGCATGGGGATTAAGACTCGAGGTCAGTACAACGTCCTCAGCCAGGTAAGGGGTCAGGGTAGCAGATACACAGCATCAGTGATAGAGACCTTGAAACTCTGGTCAAGGTGAGGTTATTCTGACCTCACTTGAAGGCTTTGGTCACTGAGCGTCAGAGTAGAGATGAATCCCTGGGGGAAACTGACCTCTCTTTCTCCCCTTTTTTAAGGTAGAGTTTAGGGTTCTTAGGGTCAACAGTGAAAGTGCTTCATGTAAGGGAGTCAGCAGAGAGGTGCCTTGGATAAAAGCTGGTTGTTCCCCATATGACCTCATGTCAGCTGAGATTCAATTCATCTGCAGGTATGAGAAAGCTGGACACTGTGGCTTATATAAGTGCATACCTTGCCTTTTTTCATGAATCAGGCTGTCTGGAGGTTGTCTATCGCTGGCATTGGGAGGAAAATGAAGCCATATGCTTATTTCTCTTTCATGAGATGAAAAAGCATGTGCTGAGTAGAAGGAATCACATGAACGAATGCACAGAAATGTGTAAAAGAATGATACCAGTGGCAATCACAGTTAACCATCTACTCAAAATATGTGGTCCCTTTCTTCCTTCATAATCAAAGCCCAATTCAGTTTGGAAGCCACACTATCATCTTTAGAGAGACATGTGCTTTCCTTAGCATCCATTGATCTCTAGAAATTAATTGAAAATTTTCCTTCTGATAATATCTTTTCCTAACGAAAGATAAGTACATATATGGCATCACTGGTTCCCCTTACCCTGTCTTTCTGGCATGAACAAGAGTGTGGTACCTAACATCGTGGCTGCCGTCTTGGGATCATGGAGGAAAGACCAAGACAAGCTCCAAGATGTCCATCCTTTAGGATCCAACCTCAGGGTCACCTGTTCAGACACCCTTCATGGGGACACCCTTCTATGCTTCTCTGACCCTTCCTTTGCTTAGCTCCTTCACTGAATTTATTTCAACCTGAAAAAAACCTTTGTTTTTCAGCATACTTGTATTATCTCTCTCTCCCATGAAAATGTAAGCAGTGCCTTGAAGTCAGGGATGGTGCACAGCAGACGCTAATGAATAAAGGTTAGAGATCCAAACTCCTGAAGGCAGGACTGAGGCCCTTAGGACTCGGTCATCTCCAAGGCCCTTTATCATCAAACAACCAACCACCGATCCCTCATATTTCTAGGTTTTTCTTTTGATTGTTGGGTTCTTAAGACTTTTTTGATCATGACCTCCCAGCAGTAATAACTTTTGCATCACAGCTAATTATGTGTACTTGGTCAGGAACTGTATTGCCTTAATGTTGAAAAAAGAAAGAAACTAACTCCCAAAGGGTCGGACACAATGACTGAGCAACTAGCACTTTCACTTTTTTTTCCGCTTGTTTACAAGACTTATTAAAGGTCTGCAACCTGAAGTCTGAAAAGCTCTTGCAGTTGAGATATTTTGTCCCAAGCAATCTGCCATTAAACTATGTCTTACTTGGGAAAATATTTTTAGTAATGATAAAATAATAATATACAAGGGAATATGCTTGTACATTATTATAAAATATATAGCATGCTATAGAAGATATAATAAAATATAGTAATAATGTAATTAAGCAATAAATCTAACATGTATACAGCTCTCCAGAGCACACAGATTACCATCACACAGAGTGTCTCATCTATTTACTGTGTCAACTCTCTAATGATGGTAGGCTCATTTATCATATGAGAAAAACTAGCTCAGAGGGCATATAATTTATCTAGGAATACTTTGCAAGCTAGTGACAGAGCCAGGGCTCAAACTAGGGTGTTCAGCTCCTCTCTCAGATAGCTCTCTCTTCATTAAATGCCTGTTAAGGATGCAGATAATTCAGATGAATCCTTTCTGTCATTCTGGCCATCGTCTCGCTCTGCTGTAACATCCACTTGGGCTCTGTTCATTGCAGTATAAGCTCTGGAAGTCAGGACAGAGACTCAGAAGGAATCAAAAAGCATGCACAAGTCCATCTCATTTCATGACCTGGCATGTTATTTGACTTCTCTGAGACTTGGTTTCCACCCCTGTACATGGAAGTCATTCCCGTTGGTATACCAAACTCAGGGGCTTGTTGTGAATGTGCGTGTGGAGATCCTTAGGCAGTCTGAGCCTCTGGATTTTGTCAGGGGCCTTCCCTCGGCTGGGGACGTCTGCCCTTCTGCTTGGCACAAACTAGACATTACTTACACTCACTCACATGTCTCCTCCAGGGCACTCCTGCCTCATGTTATTCTCACTTTGATTACAGCTCTTCCCCATCCCATTAATATGTGCTTCATGTACATTACATAGCCTTTGGATGGAGTGGGTGCTCACAAATTATTTCAAAGCAACATCCCCTGTACTCTATATTCTAGACCTGAGCTGTGCTCTGGGTAGTTACCCAATAGCAAGCTCAAATGCTTGGGAGGATATCAGTATTTCCATCATCTGCAAACTTTGTGGGAGGAATCACAAAACATGCTCCACAAAGCGAGTATTACATAATGTTCCCCAGTGGTTTGATGACTTTCAGTGGCACCCATATGGATCATGGAATTCCATTTTTTACACTCAGTGGCCTCAGGACTGTGGAATTACAAGTAGAAGTTTGTAGGCAGGTGGCTGCAGATGGTGCAGTGCTCAGTGAGGCCATGGACTGGGGACAGAGAAAGGACAACCTTTTTGATTAATGTGCTGGTGAAGACATCAAATGTAGAAGGTATTACTTGGATACTGTTTCTCAGGCAGCAGGGATTAGAGTGCATGGAGCATGTAGGATTCTTCAGGAGATGCTAAGAGATGCAGGGATATGAGTAAGGGACTGGATGAAGCCCAGTGAGGAACAGTGAGGGGAGATAAGATCAGAGAAAGACCAGAAACTCAGTGTGTGTGGGCAGGGAATGAGCTTAGTCACTAAGTCACGTCCAACTCTTTTGTAACCCTGTGAACTGTAACCCACTAGGCTCCTCTCTCTGTGGGATTTCCCAGGCAAGAATACTGGAGTGGGTTGCCATTTCCTTCTCCATGGGATCTTCTAGACCCAGGGATCAAACTGGTGTCTCCTGCATTGCCTGGATTCTTTATCAATAATTCATGGTGCCCAGGACAAAATGAAAATGCAGAGTCTCTAGTTCAGAAATTACGAAGAATTCCAAGAGAGTGACAGTGAAGCTTCAAACCACTCACAGGCCCTTCTGAGCATAACTGTGCAATACTGTCTGCACACCATGAAGCCGGCCATATGTGGGCCCGGTAAGCCACCATTTGCTACTTCGCTCACTCAGTGAGAAATCCCCAGAGACTTGAAACCGAGGCAGGTACAGTGAACGGTTTCACTTAAATCACTGAATGTTCTGGAGGAGTGCAGCAGGGGAGGAATGGAAGCAGAGAGGCCAGCTTCAGGGGTAT
Organism: Cephalophus harveyi; assembly: GCA_006410635.1. Taxonomy (NCBI): domain Eukaryota; kingdom Metazoa; phylum Chordata; class Mammalia; order Artiodactyla; family Bovidae; genus Cephalophus; species Cephalophus harveyi. The sequence continues at coordinate 253,895 of SJYT01017318.1, read as the reverse complement.
CACTGTCATCAGAGAAAGGGGTGGCTTGAAATACTTTGCTGTCAGATCCCATTTCTTTTTCTTTTCCTTTGGGCCACACTGCACAGCAGGTGAGATCTCAGTTCTGCGACCGGGGATTGAACCTGCACCCCTACAGTGCAAGCACGGAGTCTTCTCAGTGGTTAAGATTCTGTGATCCCACTGTGGGGACATGGGTTCCATCCCTGGTTGGGGAACTAAGACCCCACATGCTCTGTAGTGATGCCAAAAAGAAAAGAAAAAGAAATGGGAACCTGCAGAGGGGCGGTCAGATCTGAGGTGCTTTTTGGGAGTGGAAACGTAAGGATTTGCTGGTGAGTTGAGCTGAGTTTGAGGGTCAGACAGAACATGAAGGTATCTTTTACATTTTTGGTCTGAGCTGTTGAGTGGATGCTGATGCCATTTATGGAAACAGGAAAGACTAGAGGGGAAACAGATTGTGTAAGAAAAGAATCCTCTTGGAACTGATGTTAAAGATGTGGGTCAGACATTCAGGTAGACAGACATGAGTGGTATGGTAAGATAGACATAAAGACACAAGACAGACATGGTAAGCACCAGAGATGGAGTTGGCCTCAGTACATGCATGGTCCAAGAAGGCAGCATTCAATAAGGAAGGTTCTCTACATCCTGGTGTTCACCACCAACATGCAAAGCTATGCTTTTGTAGAGAGTCCCAGCTCTCCTGCTTATCAGCCATGTGCCCTTGGACACGTTTCTTTGCCCCTTTCCATTCATAAAATAAGAATAAGCATACATATCTCCTAGGGTAGCCCTGAAGATTAAAAGGGATAATGTGTGTAATGTAATGGCCAGCAGGAAGCACTGTATCAATAGTTGCTATTAATGCAAATCAGTTATCTATGAGACAAATTCAGTTGTCCTGAAATGTACTTAAGGAAATTTAGTGTTCAAACAGAATGGATTCAACCTTGAAGATAGGCAAGAGGTATTTTCAACTCTCCTCCCCGTTGCCCAGTGAAGGTCAGAGATTTGACTTTATTTAAAGTTAGACTAGATTAAGAGGCCAGACACTCGCATAAAAACTTCCCCTTTATCTCTTTTCCTTGCCACATAATTGCTGCAGAATCTCTCTCTCTCTCTTTCTTTTTTTGATCAGTACAAGCTTTCAAAGTCCTGGTTAAGGATTCAGACTTCCTGGTACCCAAAAGTTAAGCAAAATAAGATGTTTGAAAGCAAGAGAGGCTGATCTTGGCTCCAGAAAGATGGGATTGTCAGAAATATTGGGGGTTTGATGTGGGAGTGCTACTGAATTTGAAATTTGGGACCTGAAAAAAAGACTTCCTGAACCTCTTGAGAAACTTGTATGCAGGTCAGGAAGCAACAGTTAGAACTGGACATGGAACAAAAGGCTGGTTCCAAATAAGAAAAGAAGTACGTCAAGGCTGCATATTGTCACCCTGCTTATTTAACTTCTATGCAGAGTACATCATGAGAAACGTTGGGCTGGAAGAAGCACAAGCTGGAATCAAGATTGCCGGAAGAAATATCAATAACCTCAGATATGCAGATGACACCACCCTTATGGCAGAAAGTGAAGAACTAAAGAGCCTCTTGATGAAAGTGAAAGAGGAGAGTGAGAAAGTTGGCTTAAAGCTCAACATTCAGAAAACGAAGATCATGACATCTGGTCCCGTCACTTCATGGGAAATAGATGGGGAAACAGTGGAAACAGTGGCTGACTTTATTTCTGGGGACTCCAAAGTCACTGCTGATGGTGACTGCAGCCATGAAATTAAAAGATCCTTACTCCTTGGAAGGAAAGTTATGACCAACCTAGATAGCATATTCAAAAGCAGAGACATTACTTTGGCAACAAAGGTCCATCTAGTCAAGACTATGGTTTTTCCAGTGTGAGTTGGACTATAAAGAAAGCTGAGCACTGAACAATTGATGCTTTTGAACTGTGGTGTTGGAGAAGACTCTTGAGAGTCCTTTGGACTGCAAGGAGATCCAACCAGTCCATCCTAAAAGAGATCAGTCCTGGGTGTTCATTTGGAAGGACTGATGTTGAAGCTGAAACTCCAATACTTTGGCCACCTGATGAGAAGAGCTGACTCATTGGAAAAGACCCTGATGCTGGGAAAGACTGAAGGCAAAAGAAGGGGGCAGCAGAGGATGAGATGGTTGGATGATATCACCAACTCAATGGACATGGGTTTGAGTGAACTCCAGGAGTTGGTGATGGACAGGGAGGCCTGGCGTGCTGTGGTTCATGGGGTCTCAAAGAGTCAGACATGACTGAGTGACTGAACAGAACTGGACCAGGAGGAGAGACCAGACCTGGCTCCTTGGAGGAGGCTGGAGACATCCCACCTTTGGGAACTCAGGGTCCTGGTTCCACCAGGCTCTCCACCAGCCTCTCCCTTTGCTCGGTTCTGTCAGCCAGACCTGCAATCATCTGCGTACCTTCTTTAATTGATTCAATTAGGAAATGTACTAAAAACTTCAGAGAATAATAAACTGTCCATCCAGATATTTGCTTTATAAATTATTCAACAGTAAAATAAAATGTAAAATGGAAGTCCCTTCATTCCATTCTCCTTCTCTGCTGAGGAAATCAGGGTCTAAAAATTGTGCACATCTTACCAGCCACGTTTAGATCTTTGGACTATCCATATATAGCTCCACAAGCAAAACATATTTTTGTTTTGTGGACATTAAAGCACTTCCATGTATGTCTTATGCTCATAGGACTCTTTTTGTAATTTGCTTTCCTCATTCGACGTTATGTTGATAAATATGTTCTGTTCATTAATTTTAATTGCTAAGTGCCTCATTTCACAATTTATCTGTTTCTATAATGAAACAATGTAGGTAGGTTCTTTTCTCTTGTCGTTTCACTCACTGTTTCAAGTGATGCTGGCTTGACCACCCTGGGTGTGGACCAGCACACCTGCGGGTGACTCCCCAGGGCCCCCTGACAGCAGACTCGCAGTACAGAGAAGCTTGCTTCTCTTCCATATTAACAGATGGTACCGGATTGCTTTCCTAATGGTTTCCCTACTTTACATCACTGCCAGGGATGATGAAATTTCTTGCATCTCCATAGTCTATGACTGAGTTCCTTACTACTGTGCTGAGTGGGAAAGGCACCTCCTTGTTGCTTTCCTTTCATTTCTTTGATGGGTGGGACACGTCCCTCTCCAGATCCTTATTTGTCAAAGTCTCTCTGGCTGGATCTTTATTACCTGTAGTCAAATGTCATTTCTAAGGAAGGCAGGCTTTCTGACCAGTGCTAACTGACCTGCCGAGCTTCCCAAGTGGCTCAGTGATAAAGAATCCGCCTGCCAAGAAGGAGACTTGTGTTCAATTCCTGGATCAGGAAGATGCCCTGGAGGAAGAAATGATAATCCACTCCAGTATACTTGCCTGGAGAATCCCATGGGCACAGGAGCCTGGTGGGCTACAGGCCATGGGGTCACAAAGAGTCAGACATGACTGAGTGACTAAACAGTAACAGTAATTGACCTGTGAGGGACCACCCACCTGGAGCTCCAGCCAGGGAGGGAGAGTGAAGAGAACAGAAATGGGTATCTCAAAGGACAAACTTCATCACCTCCACGATTTTGCCCAGGGATCTCAGGAATCTTGCAATTTAATTTAATACACGATTGTCCAAGATTAAACCTAACAAAACTGCGTTCTCCGATTTTGGATTCTAGTTTTGACATGTGTCTCCTCCCCACTGCTTACGTCTGTGCGGGGTGCTTGAGGAGTTCTCTGAGCTCGGGCATCTTGCCCAAGACTTCTAAAGAGTCAGTCTGGACTTAAAAGAAACCTCTATGCAGGCCAATCCTGCAAATATTTATCAAGTGTCTACTATGAACAATTCACTGTTTTCCATCAGATACGATGTATTCCCTTCGAGGGCCAATTAACAAAGTGATTAAAGAAAGGAACAGATGTATCACTGCCTACCTTTCTCTTTTGAGAAGCCCCAGGTCGGGTAGGAAGTGGCAGTTTCTTTTCAGTTCCCCAGCCCCACCAACTGAGTCCCCAGGAGAGGTCCCAGACCCCACAGCCTTCTGTCCCAGACACCTGGTCGTATCCTTGTCTGGGACCCTCCTCCGCTGCCAGCCCGCCTCTCTCCACACATTGTCAGAAGCGCTCCCTCCGTTGACTTCAACCGCATTTGGACGTTAAAACACACAGATGGCATTGTGGTTCCAGGCTAATTGCAGCATATTTCTCTGATAAGCGATTCTCATTATGTGCTCGTCAAACGATTATGGAAATGAGTGGTGGTTCCATCCTCGTGCCTGTCAGGTCTGGTTAATAAAAAATGGAAACAAAAAACTAAAGAGAGGAAAACTGCTAAGCTAAGAGTGGTCCTGGGACCAGGAGGCTGGAGGTAAAGAGGAAGGCGCACTTCCGGGCAATCCGCAAGGACAGCTCCAGGGAAGTTCCGTCTCTACCCAGGGTCCGAGGCTCCCCAGACCCAGGGGGAGGAGCACACAGGAGCTGCTCACCCCTTGCTCCCCTTGCACCTGGTGCCCTGCCTTGGCTGCTTTGGGCGAGCTTTGCCCTTGAGCCTTGGGACGTTGCTCACATGACCACGGAGCTTCTGCGCTGGCGCCTGTGGCTCCTCAGGCTTCTCCATCCACCATGGGACCCAACACAATCTAGAGGGGGGGAACGCAGGCTGAAGACAGACCACGCAGGCTCAATCCCAGGCCCACCACCTGTTAGCCGTCGCCTTACACCGATGATCTGAGCCCTCCAGAGCTCAGTGTGCACACGGGCGAAACGAGAAACAGCAGCAGCACTTGTTCCGTGTGGCTCCTGAGGCTGCGATGAGATGCTGCGCCCAGCGCCCTCTGCAGGACGCCTGACTCCACACAAGCAGTCAAGCGATGTTGGCCCCGTCAGGTCGCAGCTGTGGAGCCAGTTCTGCCATCTGCTCATCACTTACTGCTCATCTTGGTTGACCAGTAAGCTCCACAAGAGCAGAGACCCTGCTTTCAGAGTATGCCAACAGCTCGCACTTGAAAGACGCTTCAGTTCAGTTCAGTTCAGTTCAGTTCAGTCGCTCAGTCGTGTCCGACACTTTGCTTAACAAACTGGTATTGAATGAGTAAGTACATTGAGGAAAACCAGCCCTGAGAACTGTAGGCATACTCATAATGGGAAGATGGAGAAATGGCTAACCAGAGATTCTCAGGGGAAAGATGACATAGGAGCTTATAAAGCCACAAAACCATATTAAAAACTGCAAAGAAACTAATGCAAAAATAGTTCTAAAATTCCAAAATGATTGTCACTTATGTCAGTTAAATAATCTCCCCATTGAAGTGACTTATGATCATGATTAAAATTTTATATGATTTTCAGAGAGGTTAAGTAACCTTCCCAATATTACACAGCTATTAGTTAGCAGGTGTGTGCTAAGTCATTTCAGTCATGTCTGACTCTGTGTGACACTATGGACTGTAGCCTGGGGTACAGTCCTGCAGGCTTCTCTGTCCATGGGATTCTCCAGGAAAGAATCCTGGAGTGGGTTGCCATGCCCTCCTCTAGGGGATCTACCAGACCCAGGGATTGAACCTGTGTCTCTTATGTCTCCTGCACTGGCAGGCAGGGTCTTCACCACAAGCACCACAAGGGATGAGACGTAAACGTGGGTCCTTTGAACCTCAACATGCTCTCTCTTTCCATTAAAAGACCTGTTTACTGCTGGAAGAGCCAGGGACACTCATGGGCTTGTGGTGATGCTTGCTGTTTAGGGGGGGGGGTGGGGGGAGAAAGCCACACAGATATTAAAGTAAACTACTTCCCTTTTGGTCTTTCCTTTCATATTAGGCAGAGTTCAAAATAAACCGGTTCTTGTAATCCTCTGACGATTTCTCGCCCTTGTGTATTGATCTGAAAAAAAGCCTCTGGAGTACTTTGCTTCCCAAGGGCTCATCAATAAATGAAGAGGCTTTACCATCAGCAGGTCACAGCAACTGAGGGACCTGAGGGAAACTGGCAGACAAAGGAGAGGTTGGGTTGACCAGAGAGACCCGGAGATCCACACTTACATGACAGTGCCCGAAGAATTCCCGGCCATTGACCCTGTCCCTTCTTCCCTCCTTCACACCTTTCTGGTGTGTATCCACATGACATGATGCTTCTTGGCTGCAGCAGACGGAGTCTCAGCTGCATGGATGGTGGGCTCGGGGGCCTGGAGGGCCCATCTAGGGGTTCCCTATAGGAAGCGCCCAGCACTGTCAAGCTCCCAGGACCACTACTGAGCCCCATGGGCCCCCAAACTCAAGGGCTTCCCTCCCAAGTCCCTGCTCTCTGTTCCCCCAGTCCCCCACCCCCACTCCCTCTGCTCTCTCCAGAATGGGAGCAGAGCGGCCAGCCCCCCACCCTACTTCTTGTGCCTGGCCACATCCAAGGGCAGGGCCCTGGCCCTCCAGCCCACAGGATCTCACTTTTCAAAGAGGACAAGAGGGTTTGGGGTGAGAAGAGCCTGATGAGGGGAAGAATGAGTGCTCCTGAAGGCCGAGCCCCGTGGCCCTACTCTGGGGTGCTGACTCTCCTGGATGAACGCTCCTTATCCTCTTCCTGTTAAAATTCTTGTTCTAGGCCTGCAGGCAAAACTGAGGCTCATGGGTGAGAAAGGACCCAGAGGCAAAACTGAGGCTCATGGGTGAGAAAGGACCGGAGCCCTAAGCTCCTACCACGTGCCAAGCATTGGACTGGGTGCTAAGACCAGGATCCATGGAATCCTCAGAAAGATGCAAAACCAGCCCTTTCTGTGTCCATTTTGTGGATGAGGAAGGAAGATATGAGGTGCCTAGATGGCACAGCCAGTGGGTGGCAGTCAGCACTCAAATCCCACCAACTGGGACCCCATCTTTTTTTAAATGTCCATGCAAGGCCCTCTTGTCCTACAGCTGGGCCCATGTTACTAGGGAACCCCATTTCTTGAGGGAGGTTTGGGGATGCTTTCCCCACACTGGTACACAACATTTTGTGCCTGTAAAGGTGTGGGAGCTTGACTAAAGGGCTACAGGCTATGAGAAGCCTGGCAGGATCCGGGGCTGTTAGTGGACTTGACTGCTTTGCTGTCAACACTTGAGAGCAGTTGGGAGTTAGGGAGAAGAGTTAGACAAGGCTGCAACTGGTAACATGGGTTGGTGGGCTTGCACTCATTTTTAGATCTTATTTCCCCAATGCTGGTAATTAGCACTTGGAAGTGTGTCTGTGCTGATGGAATTGCCTGCCTGTATTTGTTTCCTGGCTTCTCTGAGAACAAAAGGCTTCATCCACCCTTCCTGAGCCTGTGCATGTGAGTCAATGGGAATCATAAAGCATACACTGTAAAGCTGCGTGGTGCTGTAGTGACTGTGAGGAGATACTCCACGTCCACGGGCAGAGAAGCTGCGGCAAGATGGTAGGCACTGGAGCAGCAGCTGCCCAGTGCTTGAGTGGCTGTGAGGAGATATCCCACATCTAAGGGCAAAGGAGAAGCCCCAGCGAGAAGGTAGGACGGGCGAAATCACTTTTAGAATCAAACCCCATACCCGCCAGACATGCTTAGATGGCTCAAACATACCTTGTGCACACCAGGACCCAGGGACCCCACAGAGACTGAGCCAGAGCTGTGTTTGAGTGTCTCCTGAGGAGGTACGGGTCAACAGTGGATTGCCACAGGGGCAGGGACTCTGGGTCCAGCAGATGTGGGTATGGCATAAGCCCTCTTGGAAGAAGGCACCATTAACCCCACCATAGAGCTGCCAGAAATTACACAGGACTGGGAAACAGACTCTTAGAGGGCACAAACAGAACCTTGTGCACACCAGGACCCAGGAGAAAGGAACAGTGACCCCACAAGAGACTGACCCAGACTTGCCTGTGAGTGTCAGGAGTGTCTGGTGGAGGTGTGGGTCAGAGGTGGCCTGCTGCAGGGTCGGGGGCACAGAGTGGGGCAGTGCATGGATGCGACCTTTTGAAGGAGGCCACCATTATCTTCATTACCTCCTCCATAGTTTGGCCCCAGTCAAATAACAGGGAGGGAACACAGCCCCGCCCTTCAACAGAAAATTGGATTAAAGATTTATTGAGCATGACCTAGAGGAGCTATCCCACCTTGAAGGTCAGGAGATACCCCTCATCCAAGGTAAGGAGCAGCGGCTGCGCTTTGCTGGAGCAGCCGTGAAGAGATACCTCTTACCCAAGGTAAGAGAAACCCAAGTAGGATGGTAGGTGTTGCAAGTGGGCATCAGAGGGCAGACAGACTGAAACCATACTCACAGAAAACTAGTCAATCTAATCACATTAGGACCACAGCTTTCTCTAACTCAATGAAACTAAGCCATGCCCGTGGGGCAACCCAAGATGGGTGGGTCATGGTGGAGAGGTCTGACAGAATGTGGTCCACTGGAGAAGGGAATGGCACAACACTTCAGAGTGTTGTGAACACTGAATGCAGAGTTCCAAAGAATAGCAAGAAGAGATAAGAAAGCCTTCCTCAGTGATCAACGCAATGAAATAGAGGAAAACAACAGAATGGGAAAGACTAGAGATCTCTTCATGATAATTAGAGATACCAAGGGAACATTTCATGCAAAGATGGGCTCGATAAAGACAGAAATGGTATGGACCTAACAGAAGCAGAAGATATTAAGAAGAGGTGGCAAGAATACACAGAAGAACTGTACAAAAAAGATCTTCATGACCTGGATAATCACAATGGTGTGATCACTTATCTAGAGCCAGACATCCTGGAATGTGAAGTCAAGTGGGCCTTAGAAAGTATCACTACGAACAAAGCTAGTGGAGGTGATGGGATTCCAGTTGAGCTATTTCAAATCCTGAAAGATGACGCTGTGAAAGTGCTGCACTCAATATGCCAGCAAATTTGGAAAACTCAGCAGTGGCCACACAACTGGAAAAGGTCGGTTTTCCACTTTCCAATTCCAAAGAAAGGCAATGCAAAAGAATACTCAAACTACCACACAATTGCACTCATCTCACATGCTAGTAAAGTAATGCTCAAAATTCTCCAAGACAGGCTTCAGCAATACGTGAACCATGAACTCCCTGATGTTCAAACTGGTTTTAGAAAAGGCAGAGGAACCAGAGATCAAATTGCCAACATCTGCTGGATCATGGAAAAAGCAAGAGAGTTAGCCAAAGAATTGATGCTTTTGAACTGTGGTGTTGGAGAAGACTCTTGAGAGTCCCTTGGGCTGCAAGGAGATCTAACCAGTCTATTCTGAAGGAGATCAGCCCTGGGATTTCTTTGGAAGGAATGATGCTAAAACTGAAACTCCAGTACTGTGGCCACCTCACACGAGGAGTTGACTCATTGGAAAAGACTCTGATGCTGGGAGGGATTGGGGGCAAGAGGAGAAGGGGACGACCAAGAATGAGATGACTGGATGGCATCACTGACTCGATGGACGTGAGTCTGAGTGAACTCTGGGGGTTGGTGATGGACAGGGAGGCCTGGCGTGCTGCAATTCATGGGGTCGCAAAGAGTCGGACACGACTGAGTGACTGAACTGAACTGAACTGGTCCTGCCCATCAGGATAAGACCAAGTTTCCCTCTCAGTCAGTCTCTCCTATCAGGAAGCTTCCATAAGCCTCTTATCCTTCTCCATCAGAGGACAGATAGACTGAAAACCACAATGACAGAAAACTAACTGATCACATGGACTATAGCCTTGCCTAACTCAGGGAAACTATGAGTCATGCCATGTAGGGCCACCCAAGATGGATGGGTCATAGTGGAGAGTTCTGACAAAACGTGGTCCACTGGAGAAGGGAATGGCAAACCACGTCAGTATTCTTACCTTGAGAGCCCCAGGAACAGTATGAAAAAACAAAAAGATAAGACACTGAAAGATAAATTCCCCAGGTTGGTAGGTGCCCAATATTCTACTGGAGAACAGTGGAGAAATAACTCCAGAAAGAATGAAGAGACAGAGCCAAAGCAAAAACAACACCCAGCTGTGGATGTGACCAGTGATGGAAGTAAAGCCCGATGCTGTAAAGAAGAATATTGCATAGGAACCTGGAATGTTAGGTCTATGAATCAAGACAAATTGGAAGTGGTCAAGCAGGAGATGGCAAGACTGAACATTGACATTTTAGGAATCAGTGAACTAAACTGGACTGGAATGGGTGAATTTAACTCAGATGACCATGTGACCATGCCCACATGACTACTGTGGGCAAAAATCCCTTAGAAGAAATGGAGTAGCCATCATGGTCAACAAAAGAGTCCAAAATGCAGTACTTGGATGCAATCTCAAAAACAACAGAATGATCTCTGTTCGTTTCCAAGGCAAACCATTCAATATCACAGTAATCCAAGTCTATGCCCCCAACCATTAATGCTAAAGAAGCTGAAGTTGAATGGCTCTATGAAGACCTACAAAACCTTCTAGAACTAAAACCCCCAAAAGATGTCCTTTTCATTATAGGGAATTGGAGTGCTAAAGTAGGAAGTCAAGAAATACTGGAGTAACAGGCAAATTTGGCCTTGGAATACAGAATGAAGCAGGGCAAAGGCTAATAGAGTTTTGCCAAGAGAACGGACTGGTCATAGCAAACACCCTCTTCCAACAATACAAGAGAAGACTCTACGTATGGACATCATCAGATGCTTAATACCAAAATCAGACTGATTATATTCTTTGCAGGCAAAGGTGGAGAAACTCTACACAGTCAGCAAAAACAAGACTGGGAGCTGACTGGCTCAGATCATGAACTCCTTATTGCAAAATTCAGACTTAAATTGAAGAAAGTAGGGAAAACCACTAGAACTTTCAGGTATGACCTAAATCAAATCCCTACGACTATACAGTGGAAGTTACAAATAGATTCAAGGGATTAGATCTGATAGAGTGCCTGAAGAACTATGGATGGAGGTTTGTGATATTGTACAAGAGGCAGTGATCAAGACCATCCCCAAGCAAAAGAAATGCAAAGAGGCAAAATGGTTGTTTGAGGAGGCCTTACAAACAGCTATGAAATGAAGACAAGCAAAAGGCAAAGGATAAAAGTAAAGATATACCCATTTGTATGCAGAGTTCCAAAGAATAGCAAGGAGAGATAAGAAAGCCTTCCTCGGTGATGAATGCAAAGAAATAGAGGAAAGCAATAGAATGGGAAAGACAAAAGATCTCTTCAAGAAAATTAGAGATATCAAGGAAACTTTTCATGAAAAGATGGGCTCAACAAAGGATAGAAATGGTATGGACCTAACAGAAGCAGAAGATATTAAGAAGAGGTGGTAAGAAAACACAGAAGAACTGTACAAAAAAGATCTTCACGGCCCAGATTACCATGATGGTGTGGTCACTCACCTAGAGCCAGACATTCTGCAATGCAAAGTCAAGTGGGCCTAGGAAGCATCACTACGTACAAAGCTAGTGGAGGTGATGCAATTCCAGTCGAGCTATTTCAAATCTTAAAAGATGATGCTGTGAACGTGCTACACTCAGTATGCCAGCAAATGTGGAAAGCTCAGCAGTGGCCACAGGACTGGAAAAGGTCAGTTTTCATTCCAGTCCCAAAGAAAGGCAATGCCAAAGAATGCTCAAACTACCACATAATTGCACTCATCTCACACGCTAGTAAAGTAATGCTCAGAATTCTCCAAGCCAAGCTTCAACAGTATGTGAACTGTAAACTTCCACATGTTCAAACTGGCTTTAGAAAAGGCAGAGGAGCCAGAGATCAGAATGCCAACATCCTTTCTATCATCAAAAAAAATAAGAAAGTTCCAGAAAAACATCTACTTCTGCTTTATTGACTACACCAAAGCCTTTGACTGTGTAGATCACAACAAACTGTGGAAAATTCTTCAAGAGATGGGAATACCAGACCACCTGTCTGCCTCCTGTGAAATGTGTATGCAGGTCAAGAAGCAATAGTTAGAACTGGACATGGAACAACAGACTGGTTCCAAATCAGGAAAGGAGTGCATCAAGGCTGTACATTATCACCCTGCTTATTTAACTTATATGCAGAGTACATCATGAGAAATGCTAGCCTGGATGAAGCACAAGCTGGAAGCAAGATTGCTGGGAGAAATATCAATATCTCAGATATGCAGATGACACCATCCTCATGGAAGAAAGTGAAGAAGAATTAAAGAGAATCTTGATGAAACTCAACGAGGAGAGTGAAAAAGTTGATGTAAAACTCAGCATTCAGAAAACTAAGATCATGGCATCTGGTCCCATCACTTCATGGCAAACAGATGGAGAAACAGTGGAAACAGTGACAGACTTTATTTTGGGGGGCTCCAAAATCACTGCAGATGGTGACTGCAGCCATGAAATTAAAAGATGCTTGCTCCTTGGAAGAAAAGTTATGACCAACTTAAACAGCATATTAAAAAATAGAGACATTACTTTGACAACAAAGCTATGGTTTTTCCAAGAGTCATGTATGGATATGAGAGTTGGACTATAAAGAAAGCTGAATGTGGAAGAATTGATGCTTTTAAACTGTGGTGCTGGAGAAGACTCTTGAGAGTCTCTTGGACAGCAAGAAGATCCAACCAGTCCATCCTAAAGGAAATCAGTCCTGAATATTCATTGGAAGGACTGCTGCTCAAGCTGAAACTCCAATACTTTGGCCACCTGATAGGAAGAACTGACTCATTGGAAAAGACCCTGATGCTGGGAAAGATTGAAGGTGGGAAGAGAAGGGGACAACAAAAGATGAAATGGTTGGATGGCATCACTAACTCAATGGACATGAGTTTGAGGAAGCTCTGGGAGTTGGTGATGGACAGGGAAGCCTGGTGTGCTTCAGTGCATGGGGTCGCAAAGAGTAAGGCACAACTGAGAGAGTGAACTGAAAGCATATGTCAATCCAGGGCAAATCTGAGATGAACCAGACTTTCACCTACAGGCAAATGCTTTGTGGGACCTATTTCTGGCTTAATGGTGTGCTGTGTGTGGCCGTGAGGCCGTTCAGCCCCAGCTCTGGGTTCCCATGTAGGTTCAGCCCCTTCTTAACACTGTGCCCTTGGCATGAGGCTAACCTCTCTGAGCTCTAGTTTTCTCATCTGTAATATGGTGATAAATACAGAATCAGAGATAATAGGTGCAAAACCTCTGACACAAAGTGAAAAGTGAAGTTGTTAGTTGCTCAGTCATGTCCCATTCTTCGCAACTCCATGGATGATAGCTCACCAGGCTCTTCTGTCCATGGAATTCTCCAGGCAAGAATACTGGAGTGGGTTTCCATTCCCTTCTCCAGGGGATCTTCCCAACCCAGGGATTGAACCTGGGTCTTCTGCATGACAGGCCAAATTCTTTACCATCTGAGCCACCAAGGCTATTATTATTACTATTATCATTATTTTATCTTGGTATCAGTTCAGTGCAGTCGCCCAGTCAAGTCCGACTCTTTGCGACCCCATGAATCTCAGCATGCCAGGCCTCCCTGTCCATCACCAACTCCCGGAGGTCACTCAGACTCACGTCCATCGAGTCCGTGATGCCATCCAGCCATCTCATCCTCGGTCGTCCCCTTCTCCTCCTCCCCCCAATCCCTCCCAGCATCAGAGTCTTTTCCAATGAGTCAACTCTTCTCACGAGGTGGCCACAGTACTGGAGTTTCAGCTTTAGCATCATTCCTTCCAAAGAAATCCCAGGGCTGATCTCCTTCAGAATGGACTGGTTGGATCTCCTTGCATCATTGTTCTCCAGAGAATCCAAACCAACAGGCTAGATGTAAATGTGGATATAGATACACATAGATATAGATATAGATACACATACACACAAACACACAAATTTATTCTAAGAAATTAGCTCATGTGATTATAGATGCTGAGAAGTCCCAAGATCTGCATTTAGCACCCTGGAAACCCAGGGGATCTGGTGATACAGTTCCAGTCTGAAGGCCAGTGGGCTCAGGATCCAAGAAGGCCAAGGTCTTTTCCAGCCTTCAGACTCTCAATTCACGTATGAAGACCAGGAAAGATCAATGTCCCCATTCAAGTAGTCCAGCAGGAGGACTTCCCTCTTCCTTGATGGAGAAGGTGCAGTCTTTTTGTGCTATTCAGGCCTTCACCTGGTTGAATGAGGCTCACCCTCCTTAGGGAGGGCAATCTGCTTTATTCAGTCCAGCAATTCTGATGCTAATCTCATCCAAAAACACCCACCCAGAAACTCTCAGAATAGCATTTGAACAAATATTTGAGTATCTTATTGCCCAGTGAAATTTATACAAAATCAGCCATCATACTTGGCATGGTCCAGTTACTTAGCAGTGAGACCGTATGGGGAGGAGCCAATGGCTGGCTCTAAAGCCCACACTCTAGAAGGAGAGATACTGAGAAGAGGCAGTTGCAGCCACAGAGGGGAGTGGCAGGTGATGTGATCAGGTACTACTAGAACCAGAAGGAGAGCCTGCCAATGAAGAGACTCCGGTATTAGCTGTTGAGAGTGGAAGCACACCCAGGAAGCCAATAGGCAAGAAATAGGTGAAGGGAAATGGGATAGGGCTTCCCAGCTGATTTGGTGGTAAAAAATTCGCCTGTCAATGCAGGAAATGCAGGAGACACAGGTTTGACCCCTGAGTCGGGAAGATATCCTGGAGTAGGAAATGGCAACCCACTCCAGGATTCTTGCCTGGGAAATCAAATGGACAGAGAAGTCTATCGGGCTGCAGCCCACGGGGTGGCAAAGAGTTGGCCATAACTGAGCACGCACACACACATGAAGGTGTGAGCATACGAGCACCGAGTGTATCTGCTGCAGACGCCTGGGCCAGGGAGGCTCCCCAGAGAAGGTGACATTAAAGATGAGAAGGAGCAGAGATAAGTCTAACAGGCAGGGGAAGCCAGACATTAAGAGGAGAGGACAGGGTTCTGCAGAAACTGAAAGAGCCGTGGACAGTGGTAGATTGGAAAAGGGTGCTGGTAAAGTCTGCTTTATCCTTCTTGTTTTATAAAAGGGACAGGGGAGGAAGCGGAGGCCCAGAGAAACTGAATAACCTGCCCAGTTCACAGAGCCAGCAAGTCTACAGACCTCAGTTCTGACGGCATGAACAACTGGGGTGAGGGAGGCAGGTAAGACCATGCTGTCAGAGGGGTGTCGGGGACTAGAGACACAACTCACAGAGGCTAGCAGAAGAGAATGACGCTAAAGCTGAAACTCCAGTACTTTGGCCACCTCATGCGAAGAGTTGACTAATGAGTCAACTCTGATGCTGGGAGGGATTGGGGGCAGGAGGAGAAGGAGACGACCAAGGATGAGATGGCTGGATGGCATCACGGACTCGATGGATGTGAGTCTGAGTGAACTCTGGGAGATGGTGATGAACAGGGAGGCCTGGCGTGCTTCAATTCATGGGGTCGCAAAGAGTCGGACACGACTGAGTGACTGAACTGAACTGAACTGAGCAGAAGAGAACGGGCAGGAACAGCTTGACCCCTGCTCTTCCCGCTCCTGACTCAGGGAGCCGCTTGGGTTGCTGTGGTTCTTTCTTCGGGCAGGAAAAGCTTCTCAAGTACAAGGATGTAACTGAACAGACATGGTTATAAATAAAGTGACAGATACCATAGCAACAGGGAAAGCAACATGAAATGCGCCATCTTATTGTAAAGGGCAAAACCTACACTATATATACAAGCCAGCCTCTCCTTCCTCTTCCCAGTGCTTTCCTACACAGACATCTCAGACTTCACATGCAACAGGCCTGTCTCCTCCACCGAAGCAATTCTCATACAGAATTTATACACATCTTTGTGCCCGTCTCTTTGTGTGTTCAAGTGTTTAGCTACATAAAGTGCCTCCAGCTGTGTACATCGATATACTTTAAATTGTAGCTATATCTTAGACTGCAAGGAGATCAAATGAGTCAGTCTTAAAGGAAATCAAACTTGGAATATTCATTGGAAGGACTGATGCTGAAGCTCCAATACTTTGGCAAAGAGCTGACTCAGAAAAGACCCTGATGCTGGGAAAGATTGAAGGCAGCAGGAGAAGGGGACAATAGAGGACGAGATGGTTGGATGGCATCATCGACTCAATGGACATGAGTTTGAGCAAGCTCCAAGAGACAGTGCAGGGAAGCCTGGTGTGCTGCAGTCCATGGGGTCACAAAGAGTTGGACATGATTTAGCAGCTGAACAACAACAACAATACATAGTATGCCTTCTCCAAAGGCTCGGTAGTAAAGAATCTGCCTTCCAATGCAGGAGACTCAGGTTCAATCCCTGGATTGGTAAGATCTCCTAGAGGAGGAAATGGCAACCCACTCGAGTAATCTTGCCCGAAAAATCCCATGGACAGAGGAGCCTGGCAAGTTACAGTTCAAAGGGTCTCAAAGCACAAGCATACATGTTATATCTCTGCAAAATACTAAGGCATAAAGATTAGGTTCTGTGGCAGATTATATTTTCCAAAGATGGCAACAATATTTGTCTACAGAGACCTTGACCACTCTTCTTGACTTGTCGTAGGCCCACATCCCCTCCCTTTGAATCAGGAAGGGCTTATAACTGCTTCACCCAGTAGAGTGTGGCGAAAGCAAAGCTTTGTGACTTCTGGGGATAAGCAAGAAAAGGGCCAGGCAGCTTCCACCAGTTTCTCTCGGGACACTGGTTCTATGAGGGGCCAGCCCCCATGTAAAAGTTCAATTTCCTTGAGGCCACCATGCTGGAGAGACCATGTACTGATGCTTCAATCGAGAGTCCCAACTGGGCTCAGCCGTCCAGTCACATGTGCCAAAATGTCAGACACTTGAGTGAAGCTATTTTGCATCCACCAGCCAGGTACCAAGAATAACTGTAGGTGATGCTGCAGAAAACAAAGCATCAGCCAGGTCCTGCCCAAATTTGGGACCCAGTGGATTTGTGAAACATAATGATTATCACTGAAGTCACTGAGTCTGGGAGTAATTGCACCACACTAGAGGATGGGTACCCACATAAATGTCACAAGAGCCACCGAGGGCACAGCATGTGTCACGCCCTATGCTGAGCCTTGACGTTCATTATCTCCTTTTAGCCCCAAGTCAGCATCATAGGGTAAGAACCACAATCTCTCCATTTTTTTTCCAAAGTGCAAATAGACTATAATTTATCTAACTTCTCTCATTGTTGGGTATTTAGATTGTCATCAGTTTTTAAGTTTGCAGATAATGTCGCAAACGTGGGAAGAAGGGAGGAAGAAAGCAAGGGTAAAGAGCAAGAAAAGCCTCAGTCCACACCATTGTATCATCTAAGACCTTGAGGCAAAACACAGCACCACGTTCAGTCAGACTTTTGATCACGGCGAGCTGACCTCAGGCTACTATACTTCAGATGTCAAGCTACAACCTCTGCTTTTCAGATGAGGAAACCGATCAAAGAAGGTTCAGGAACTTGTCCCAGGTCTCAAGCAGGAGCCAAGAATAAGAGCCTAAGAATAAGAGAATAAGAGCCTGGTCCGCTGGCTGCAGAGGGCCCACTTCTAACTGCTGAGGTTCGATCGGTGCATCCTTTTAGCTTTTCCTCGTGTAGACTCACTCATGCTTTTCCTTTTCCTTTTTTTTTTTTTTCAGAAAAAACAAAATGGGACTCTATTATGCATACTCTTGTGTAACTTGCCATTTTCAGTTAACATATTTCCAAGTCAATACATACAGATCTATATTACCATTGTAAATGGCCATGGCCGACTACGCCAGATGGATTTACTTTAATGCATCTAACCAGTCCTCCTGGGGATGGATATTTAGGTTGTTTAAATAATTCTTTTTGTACCATTACATATAATGTTTTCAAGAACTGCTTTGCACATTTATCTTTCTGCTCTGGTATAATTATTTTCCTAGAACAAATTCCTACACATCAATAGACAGAATTCCGCAAAGGCAGTATTTAAATTTTTACAATAGCATATATGTGCTCCTATTTATCCAGGCCATTGACAATATGGGAATTTCTCCACTGGTTTTCATTGTGTTCATGTGCTAAAGCTGAAGCTCCAATGCTTAGGCCACCTGATGTGAAGAGCCAACTCATTGGAAAAGACCCCAATGCTGGGAAAGATTGAGGGCAAGAGAAGAGGGTGGCAGAGAATAAGGTGGGTAGATGGCATCACTGACTCAATGGACATGATTTTGAGCAAACTCCAGGAGACAGTGAAGGACAGGGAAGCCTGGTGTGCTGCAGTCCATGGGATCTCAAAGAGTCAGACATGACTTAACAACTGAACAACAACCACGGTTTCAATTTCTACCATAAGCACCCTTTCAATGCTGGTTGAAAAGACCCTCTTGAAGTCCATGCCTTCTTCTGCCAGTTCTGGGGTGATCCTGGCTCCCGCCACCGTGATAAGGGTGGTTTATCCATTGCCATGGGCCTGAGCTTTGGTGGCTGCTGCTGGCACCTCCAGCTATGGCATCACTTTAGACTGTGAAGTTGGTTTTTGTTGTAGCTGAAAAAGCATCCTTAGCAGTTTCCAGAGCTAAAGATGCAGGCGAGGCTTCTGAAGTTTGAATGCCGGGGTTTTGTAAGTTCTGACACCTCCACCACAGTCTTGTCCCCAGGGCTTTGCCTTTCCCGGCCTCACAGTTGCTCAGACCTGTGTAACAGGCATGGCTTGAAAGTGAAAGTGTTAGTCGCTTAGTCCTGTCCAACTCTGTGTGATCTCATGGACTGTAGCCGCTAGGCTCCTCTGTCCATGGAATTCTCCAAGCAAGAATACTGGAGTGGGTACTCATCCCCTTCTCTAGGGGATCTTCCTGACCCAAAGATTGAACCTGGGTCTCCTGCATTGCAGGCAAATTCTTTACCATCTGAGCTATCAGGCATAACTGGCATGGCTTACATAGCAAAATACGCCCCTCAGTCGTATATTTCCCTGTGGTCCTGGCATGTGCCTCTGATGGTCCACCTCTCCCCTTATCTCTAAATTCATATCAAAATTATTTGGCTGAAATTTGAACTTGCTTCCTAAGTGGGCTCCTTTCGTATCATGCCCCCTGGCTGAGTTTTCTCTCTCTCTTTTTCTTTTGAGTTTCTCTCTTACTGATACAGAGAAGGCAATGGCAACCCACTCCAGTACTCTCGCCTGGAAAATCCCATGGACGGGGTAGCCTGGTGGGCTGCAGTCCATGGGGTCGCGAAGAGTCGGACACGACTGAGCGACTTCACTTTCACTTTTCACTTTTGTGCATTGGAGAAGGAAATGGCAACCCACTCCAGTGTTCTTGCCTGGAGAATCCCAGGGATCGGGGAGCCTGGTGGGCTATTGTCTATGAGGTTGCACAGAACTGGACATGACTGAAGCAACTTAGCAGCAGCAGCTTACTGATAAGAAAACTTGTTTTTTCAAACACTGTCTATATGTTAATTTGTAAGCACAGCACAACAAAATAAATGAGTCAAGAAGATCTAGACTTTCCAGAACTATCCAGTTTTAAATGAACCTTGACCACACGTGTCCCTCTGAGTTGTACATTCCCCCTAGCAATGGCTCCTCTATCAGGGCAGCCTCCAGCCCGAGCCTTGACGTCATCGCTCATCGATTGCCTGTTCTCTTGGAATAACCATGTCTTCTCTGGGCCCCAGTCCCATACATTATTTAGGTGTGCCTGCTCAGAGCACACTTTTCTACTCTTTTCCCCTTGGATCACACTTAATACTGCCAGCCTTCTCAGGTTACCCCTTTTGATTCTGTCTAGATGTGTGTGACCACTTGGCCTGGCTCCTCTGGAGTCCAAGAAGGCTTGTCCAGTTGTTCCAATGATGGTTCCACCTCTGGCTTTGAGAATGAGCTTCTACGTACTTTCTGGACCTGGAATCCCTTCTGAGAGTCACTCTCTTCTGCACCTTCAGTATTAGATTTATTTGATCTTTGATCCCTGCCATTTCTTACCATCTAGCAACATCTAAAACACATCCTTCCTGTTGATTACATCTTTCAGGATGTTTGGGATCATCCTGACCCAGGGATCCAACCCTCGTCTCCTGCCTCTCCTGCACTGGCAGGCTGATTCTTTACTACTGTGCTCCTGGGAAGCCCCATGACCTTCTTCATTTTCCTCCCCTGCTTTGGTAATAAATCTGAGGCACATTTTCAACTAGTTAATCCTGTTGTGACTCTGGAGGCAAACAATAATTAGACAGTGAAGGTTCCTTACACAGAACAATTAAATATCTTCCTCATCCATCACATTTGTAAAAGTGTTACCACATTGTTTCCTAATTCAACATGAAAAGTTGACACAAACCCTTTATCACAGGGACCCTGCTCCTTTTTTCTGTGTGGTTTTTTTTTTTTTTTTTTTTTTGTCTCTGATGATATCCAGCAGCTTGTGGCGGACAGAGCAGCGATCTGAGTCTCTGAAATCTAAAGCCATGGCTGGACCCAGGTGTCTGTGTGGGGAGCGACTGATTATGAGCCCAGTTTGCCGCACTTAGGGCACAACTTTCATACATTACTGCCTCTGGAGTTCACATGGAATTTAGCTGCTTTTCCAATTTGAAGTCCTTGCTTACAGTGTTTGCTGAGAAACACAGTAAAAGAAGCAAAAAATTATTCCTCCCACTGTCAGCTGAAAAGTCCATAAACTGAAGCTCTGTCTGTTCTGAGGCAGGCCTTCCTCAGGCTAAACGACTCCCTTCATCCCAGAAGCAGAGGCTTGCTCATTGGTACCTGCTCAAGTCAGAATCAGCCAGCAATATCTGAGCATCAGGACTCACTAATGGGCATGGTCCAGAGTCACGTGACGGTCCTGGGCGTGCCCGCAGGAGAAGACACTGCAAACCACGGGTGAAAACCCTCTGGGACACGCCTGAAACATCTCGGCCATGCCGGCAGCAATGTCTCCCCACACTATTTTGGACTCCATATGATCATTCCAATGCCCATTGGTTCCAGGCAAAACCTTTTATATGTAGGATTTTGAGGCCGGGGGGAGGGCATTAAATAATAACTATGGACTCTCAGAGTTTGAAATAAATCAAGAAATGACACATAGGATTCAGAGAAATGGAAATCAAGCATCAGCTCTGTAACCAGGCTGGCTGGTTGGAGATTGTAGCTTCGATGTACTGTCATCATCTGGGCTTCCCACCCCCTTTTCCTCCACCACATTGAACATGACCAGCTCAGTCTCCAGGCCTCCTCATCTCAGGAGCCCAGGCATTTGCTGCTTCTCTGACTCTATCAGATGGATAAGCAGAAAATGTGGGTCTCCCAAGGCCTCCAGGAGGCCCAGTGACTTCTCCCCATCTCACCCATCAGAACACTGACTTCCCCTCCTGAGTTCCCTGGAGATGGGGCTTAGGGCTGGAGGAGGGGCGGAAAGATGCCTCCAGTAGACGCTCAAAGAGTGAGACTAAGTGTTCCCTAACACTAGTCCCAGGGGACTGCTGCTCTGTTTGTGCCTCATTAAAATGCCAGAGCTATGCTAAGAGCTCAAAACACCCTCCGTAGGTTGAGCAAGAGGCAGAGAAACAAAAGAGGATTCAAGAGGTACATGAAAACTTTCTACCTTACATGCCTGGACTGCTGCTCAAGCCACAGGACTCCTGTGCCCTACCACATCCCGCCAGAGGCACCCGTACTCTGCTGCTGCTACGGCTAAGTCACTTTAGTCGTGTCTGACTCTGTGCGACCCCATAGACGGCAGCCTACCAGGCTCCTCCGTCCTTGGGATTCTCCAGGCAAGAACGCTGGAGTGGGTTGCCATTTCCTTCTCCAATGCATGAAAGTGAAAAGTGAAAGTGAAGTCGCTCAGTCCTGTCCGACTCTTCGTGACCCCATAGACTGCAGCCTACCAGGCTCCTCCGTCCATGGGAGTTTCCAGGCAAGAGTACTGGAGTGGGTTGCCATTGCCTTCTCTAGCTCCACAGAATTGGTACATTTATCTGCCTGGGAGAATCTGGGGGTGGAGAAACTAGGGGTGAGTCCCCCAGAACAGTGGAAGAAGTCCAGAGCTCAGAACCAGGGAGAACTCAAGCAGGGTCTCATCAAGATAAGAACTGGGTTGGGAGGAGTGTTTCAGACTGATGACACAAACCTCTGCTATAGCAGAGGGCTTGCTTTCATCGAACGGATGAACATAATAGTGGGTTTAGTGGACTCACTGGGGGGTTCCCGTTGGCACTAGTGGTAAAGAAACTGCCTGCCAATGCAGGAGATTTAAGAGACATGCATTCAATCCGTTGATCAGGAAGATCCTCTGAAGGAGGGCATGGCAACCCACTCAGTATTCTTGCCTGGAGAATCCCATGGACAGAGGAGCCTGACAGTCTGCAGTCCATGGGGTCTCGCAGAGTCAGACACCACTGAAGTGCCAGCTCACATGCATTGGGCTCATTTAAAGAATCTTTGTTATATAGATGAGGAGATGGAGACCAGGAGTGGTAAAGGAAGTTTGCCCAAGGTCACGTTGTGGGTGAGCTTGGATTTGAACCCTGTCTCCTGACTCTCAAGCCCATGTTCATTAGTAATAGGAGGCATCTTTTGACCAAACTTGGCAAAGCCGCCGTGACCCTTTTACATTACTTCATCACACAGAGAAGAGCCAGGGGCAGCCTTGGTCTCCTGAAATGCTCCACAACTGACATGCAAATGACCTCCCACCTGGACCTTGAGCATGATCACAAATTCATAAAGAACACACATATGTATACACAAACATTCGCTATCTTTGAAGTAGGTAAGAGTCCTTCCGGCATAAGCTAAAAGGGAATAAACAAATACATGGCATATAACATCCTCAGTAATGGGCAAACAAATTCTAAGTTGGATTAAAGGAGAGCAAATCTTAGAGCAGGAAGAAAACCACTTGAAGAAAATGTCACAGAAACAGCATCCGCCCACTGCTTGCTGCTTCCACTCTCTTTCCCATCAGCTCAGGCCAGCTGGTATCTCTCTCAGCTCCACCCGCCACGGCTTCAAGGTCCCGTTTGCAATTCTCTGCCAAAGTCTCCCCTTGGTCCCTCAAATCTGTGCCTGGGGGAAGGCAAAGCCCGGACATGGCTCTTCTCTGAAGTGCACACACCTCACCCGCCTTGTCATTCATGTCTTAAATATCATCTCCTCCCAGTGGATATCACTGCTTATCTAGAAACAGTTTACAACATAATATTATACAATTTGTGGGGCGGGTGGGTTGCAGGGAAAGTACATACAAGAGTGGTAATCCCCAGGAACCAACAAGACCCCCTCTTCAGATATTTTTCCATCATGGAGACTCTACATGAAATGGTGGTGGTGGTGGTTTAGTCACTAAGTCATGCCTGATTCTTGTGAGCCAATGGTTTGTGAGCCAACAGACTGCCAGGCTCTTCTGTCCATGGGATTCTCCAGGCAAGAATACTGCAGCGGGTTGCCATTTCCTTCTCCAGGGGATCTTCCTGACCCAGGGATCGAACCCACATCTCATGCACTGCAGGCAGATTCCTTTTCTGCTGAGCCACCAGGGAAGCCACACATGAAATGGTAAACAGCCAAAGAGGTTAAAAAAAAAAAAAAGTTTATTTTGGACCCAGTATTAGAAGGAGTAGATCACATGTTTGGTGGCTATAGCAAAACTCTAAAAGATAACATTAGACTGTAATGATGGACTCACACAGGAAAGATCACTTTTTTTTTGAACTCTTTGACTATGCTCTGTTGCATGTCTTAGTGCCCCGACGAGGGATCTAACTTATGCCCCCTGAAGTGGAAGCAAAGCGTCTTAACCACTGGACCACCAGGGAAGTTCCAAGATCACAATTAATAAGGAAATAGGGGTAACCCAACATGCTGAGTGAATATAAGAATGAAAAGCCAATGAATGGCACAGGTTGGGGGAAGGAGAGACCTAGCTTAACAGCAACCCATATGCAAAGTATTATGGGGCTGTGCTATGGTGTAAGGGATCTTAGCTTCCTGACCGGGGATCAAGCCTGAGCCCCCTGCTGTGGAAGCATGGAGTCTTAACCACAGGACCACCGGGAAGTCCTGAAATTTTTTTGAGTCATGAAGTTTAGGAAAGTATTTTTCAATAAATGTACCAGTGTACATCTCCACCAGCTTTAGGACTCTTAACCTTGTAATCCACTTCTAGAGCACACTCTCTTAAGTACATAATAATAGATTTTGACAGAGATGTGTATATATAAAAGTACTAAATTAGTGCAGCTTTCAAGTAGTAAAAAATGAAAATAACCCTAATTTCTAATTATAGAAATATTCAACTGAATACTATGCTTCGTTAAATGTCACATTTTCAAAGAATATTTAATGACAGAGCAAAATCTTTGTTTTACAACACTGTCTTTCTAACTCAAGTTGTGCCGCTAATGACAATATTTGAGGCTTCATGGAAAAACTGTGGGGGTAGTTAGGAGGTAAAACAAATCAGTCAGTCAATCACTTTCTCAGTCTCTGTATGAGGTCACCCCCGAAGCATCCGAATGTCCCAGAAGGAGGCAAGAAAAGGGCATTTGAAGGTAAATGAGGTTTCCTGAATCAAGCCTGTCTCACATGAATATTGGGCTATCGATGCCATTTCCATGGTCAGTGACTCCTGGTACAAAAGATGCTACAAGGCATCATTTCCTTTAATGTTTATTCCTCAAGCTCCCCTAATATAGAAATCATTTTAAGCAACTGTCAGTTTTGCAGACACTTTTACTTGCAGCTTGCATCAATAAAGTGTTGCACCCATGACTCTCCCCATATCCATCACCAACACCAGTGCAAACTACGCCCTCCACTTTGCCTCCTGGTCTCCCCTGTGGTCATCTGCAGACCTGTTCTCAGGAAAGAAGCTTAAGGTGATAGACTGTAATAGCACCCTCTGCTTCAGTTCCCAGGCATACAAACTAAACGGAGGTCAAGAAGGGGTAGAGCCTCTAATGGCAAAACACCAATGAATTCCTGGAGCAGGGTTAATTAAATATGCATTCAATCCTAGGACCAAGCTTACAGCTATCAGAATCAAGATATTTTCAAGGTGAGAGAGCTTTAAGAGTCTTTTTTTGACATTGGTTAATGGACTATTGAGGAATGATGAAGAAAACAGGCTTAAGGTCAGACTAGAGCTTGTTTGAATCCACTCTATCNTCCTAGGGCCAAACTTACAGCTATCAGAATCAAGATATTTTCAAGGTGAGAGAGCTTTAAGAGTCTTTTTTTGACATTGGTTAATGGACTATTGAGGAATGATGAAGAAAACAGGCTTAAGGTCAGACTAGAGCTTGTTTGAATCCACTCTATCACTCACCACTTAGATGCAAATTTGACCAACCCATTCCACAGATTTTCAGAAAAACTATCATGTGAAAAATAACACTGTCTACTTTCCAGCAACAGGGGCAAGGTTAAATAAAATAATGCATACAAATGTTTAGTGTACTGGCCTATCAACTGAGAACTTAATAATTAGAATCCTATCTATTGTAGCATCCTTTTGAGAGCCAGTAGATCCTGGCCCCCAACTTTAAACAGTGGGGGATGGGGACAGGAGTATAAGCAGAGGATTAGTTGATGAGAAAGTCATTTTTACAATGTGGCAAGGGATGAGATTCAGAGGCTTGCATCACTTTTCAACACATAACAGTGATTACTTGCCAGTTAAGACCCAGACACTCTTGTCCAGGGAGTCTAGCTTTCCCTCTTGCCTCCAACTGTGGTGGTTCCTGCAGATTTAGTGTTGGGGGATTGGAGTAAAGGGAGGAATGGCGCAAAGGATACACATGGCAGAAGATGACGTTCTGGGAAGAAAGTTCTTGAGAAAAGTTTGCATCTTGGCTCCACGTCTTGCTTTTGCAGTATGACTCAGTTTTGGTGAGAAAGAAGCGTTTTGGCCGCTCCTCAAGAACAGAGCCTGTTGTCGACGAGGACTTGGGACAGCGTGCTCTCCTTCTCTCCGAAGACCCGCTGTCCTCTCTCCCCGAATCCGTCTGCTCTGGCTCAGGAAGGAATGCTAAGCCCAACACGTATGTGTCAGATATGCTGCAGGGTGTCTGCTGCAGCCCAGCCATCTGCGACAGCCGGATCTGCCAACCCGTCGCCACGCAGGGAAATCCACTTCACATCCTCCCCCTCATGCCAGTTGGAAGTTCTCTTCTCTCTGATTAATCTCTCCAGTAACAGGGTGGGGAGGGGGGTTGGCGACCAAGGCAGCCGTATCTGCAGAGTTAGGGTTTGAAGAATTCTTGTTCACAAATGAGAGTCTTTGTGAGACAGTTGAATTTTGGGGAGAAGATAAAGCACACAGGTCAAGGGTGAGAAGAAATTCAAAACAGGCCTTTCACCCTGGGAGTTTCCGAAGTAATGATGTCTGATTCTACTCATAGAGGAGCATGAAGCATGCGTGCTCAGTCGTGTCCGATTCTTTGCGTCCCCATGGGCTGTAACCTACCAGGCTCCTCTGTCTATGGGATTTCCCAGGCAAGAATACTACAGTGGGTTGCCATTTCCTTCCCCAGGGGATCTTCCTGACCCAGGGATCAAACCCACGTTTCCTGCATTGGCAGATGGATTCTTTACCACTGAGCCATCAGGGAAGAGATCCTGGCACAATTGATAGAAGGTATGGCCTGGGCATAGGGATTTTTAGAAGTTCCCTGGGTGATTTTAATGTAATGCAAAATTTGAAAGACACTGGTTAGGAAAAGTGCGTCTCAAACTTTAACTTGCTTGAACATCATCTAGGCATCTTTTTGAAATGAAGATTCTGATTCAGTAGGTCTGGGGTTGGCTTCTTCGGTGGCTTGGTGATACAGAGCTCCACCTTCCAATGCAGGAGACGTGGGTTCAGCCCCTGGGTCAGGAAGATTCCCCTAGAGAAGGAAATGGCCAGCCACTCCATATCCTTGTCTGGGAAATCCCATGGGCAGAGGAGCCTGCTGGGCTATAGTCCATGGGGTCAGACACAACTTAGCGACTAAACAGCACAGGGCCTGGGGTCAGCCTCAGCCTCTTAATTTCTGATGAGCTCTTAGGCGACGCTGGTGCCACTTGTCTGTAGAACACACTTTGAGCTCTGAGGTTCCAGATTAGAATATCCTTCAGCCTGAAATTCAGCCTCCTTCTGTGTCTGCCCAGAGAACAAATTCAAGACTCAAGCTTAAGTATCCTCTGCATCTCAAAGACCTTCTTGCATCTTACTTGGGGCTGTGCTATGGTGTAAGGGATCTTAGCTTCCTGACCGGGGATCAAGCCTGAGCCCCCTGCTGTGGAAGCATGGAGTCTTAACCACAGGACCACCGGGAAGTCCTGAAATTTTTTTGAGTCATGAAGTTTAGGAAAGTATTTTTCAATAAATGTACCAGTGTACATCTCCACCAGCTTTAGGACTCTTAACCTTGTAATCCACTTCTAGAGCACACTCTCTTAAGTACATAATAATAGATTTTGACAGAGATGTGTATATATAAAAGTACTAAATTAGTGCAGTTTTCAAGTAGTAAAAAATGAAAATAACCCTAATTTCTAATTATAGAAATATTCAACTGAATACTATGCTTCGTTAAATGTCACATTTTCAAAGAATATTTAATGACAGAGCAAAATCTTTGTTTTACAACACTGTCTTTCTAACTCAAGTTGTGCCGCTAATGACAATATTTGAGGCTTCATGGAAAAACTGTGGGGGTAGTTAGGAGGTAAAACAAATCAGTCAGTCAATCACTTTCTCAGTCTCTGTATGAGGTCACCCCCGAAGCATCCGAATGTCCCAGAAGGAGGCAAGAAAAGGGCATTTGAAGGTAAATGAGGTTTCCTGAATCAAGCCTGTCTCACATGAATATTGGGCTATCGATGCCATTTCCATGGTCAGTGACTCCTAGTACAAAAGATGCTACAAGGCATCATTTCCTTTAATGTTTATTCCTCAAGCTCCCCTAATATAGAAATCATTTTAAGCAACTGTCAGTTTTGCAGACACTTTTACTTGCAGCTTGCATCAATAAAGTGTTGCACCCATGACTCTCCCCATATCCATCACCAACACCAGTGCAAACTAGGCCCTCCACTTTGCCTCCTGGTCTCCCCTGTGGTCATCTGCAGACCTGCTCTCAGGAAAGAAGCTTAAGGTTATAGACTGTAGTAGCACCCTCTGCTTCAGTTCCCAGGCATACAAACTAAACGGAGGTCAAGAAGGAGTTGAGCCCTTAATGGCAAAACACCAATGAATTCCTGGAGCAGGGTTAATTAAATATGCATTCAATCCTAGGGCCAAACTTACAGCTATCAGAATCAAGATATTTTCAAGGTGAGAGAGCTTTAAGAGTCTTTTTTTGACATTGGTTAATGGACTATTGAGGAATGATGAAGAAAACAGGCTTAAGGTCAGACTAGAGCTTGTTTGAATCCACTCTATCACTCACCACTTAGATGCAAATTTGACCAACCCATTCCACAGATTTTCAGAAAAACTATCATGTGAAAAATAACACTGTCTACTTTCCAGCAACAGGGGCAAGGTTAAATAAAATAATGCATACAAATGTTTAGTGTACTGGCCTATCAACTGAGAACTTAATAATTAGAATCCTATCTATTGTAGCATCCTTTTGAGAGCCAGTAGATCCTGGCCCCCAACTTTAAACAGTGGGGGATGGGGACAGGAGTATAAGCAGAGGATTAGTTGATGAGAAAGTCATTTTTACAATGTGGCAAGGGATGAGATTCAGAGGCTTGCATCACTTTTCAACACATAACAGTGATTACTTGCCAGTTAAGACCCAGACACTCTTGTCCAGGGAGTCTAGCTTTCCCTCTTGCCTCCAACTGTGGTGGTTCCTGCAGATTTAGTGTTGGGGGATTGGAGTAAAGGGAGGAATGGCGCAAAGGATACACATGGCAGAAGATGACGTTCTGGGAAGAAAGTTCTTGAGAAAAGTTTGCATCTTGGCTCCACGTCTTGCTTTTGCAGTATGACTCAGTTTTGGTGAGAAAGAAGCGTTTTGGCCGCTCCTCAAGAACAGAGCCTGTTGTCGACGAGGACTTGGGACAGCGTGCTCTCCTTCTCTCCGAAGACCCGCTGTCCTCTCTCCCCGAATCCGTCTGCTCTGGCTCAGGAAGGAATGCTAAGCCCAACACGTATGTGTCAGATATGCTGCAGGGTGTCTGCTGCAGCCCAGCCATCTGTGACAGCCGGATCTGCCAACCCGTCGCCACGCAGGGAAATCCACTTCACATCCTCCCCCTCATGCCAGTTGGAAGTTCTCTTCTCTCTGATTAATCTCTCCAGTAACAGGGTGGGGAGGGGGGTTGGCGACCAAGGCAGCCGTATCTGCAGAGTTAGGGTTTGAAGAATTCTTGTTCACAAATGAGAGTCTTTGTGAGACAGTTGAATTTTGGGGAGAAGATAAAGCACACAGGTCAAGGGTGAGAAGAAATTCAAAACAGGCCTTTCACCCTGGGAGTTTCCGAAGTAATGATGTCTGATTCTACTCATAGAGGAGCATGAAGCATGCGTGCTCAGTCGTGTCCGATTCTTTGCGTCCCCATGGGCTGTAACCTACCAGGCTCCTCTGTCTATGGGATTTCCCAGGCAAGAATACTACAGTGGGTTGCCATTTCCTTCCCCAGGGGATCTTCCTGACCCAGGGATCAAACCCACGTTTCCTGCATTGGCAGATGGATTCTTTACCACTGAGCCATCAGGGAAGAGATCCTGGCACAATTGATAGAAGGTATGGCCTGGGCATAGGGATTTTTAGAAGTTCCCTGGGTGATTTTAATGTAATGCAAAATTTGAAAGACACTGGTTAGGAAAAGTGCGTCTCAAACTTTAACTTGCTTGAACATCATCTAGGCATCTTTTTGAAATGAAGATTCTGATTCAGTAGGTCTGGGGTTGGCTTCTTCGGTGGCTTGGTGATACAGAGCTCCACCTTCCAATGCAGGAGACGTGGGTTCAGCCCCTGGGTCAGGAAGATTCCCCTAGAGAAGGAAATGGCCAGCCACTCCATATCCTTGTCTGGGAAATCCCATGGGCAGAGGAGCCTGCTGGGCTGTAGTCCATGGGGTCAGACACAACTTAGCGACTAAACAGCACAGGGCCTGGGGTCAGCCTCAGCCTCTTAATTTCTGATGAGCTCTTAGGCGACGCTGGTGCCACTTGTCTGTAGAACACACTTTGAGCTGTGAGGTTCCAGATTAGAATATCCTTCAGCCTGAAATTCAGCCTCCTTCTGTGTCTGCCCAGAGAACAAATTCAAGACTCAAGCTTAAGTATCCTCTGCATCTCAAAGACCTTCTTGCATCTTACGCCATCTCCTTGGCCTCGAAGTGACCACGCCTTCCCATGTGCCCTCACTTGAACTGACATGGTCCTCTGTCTCCTTGAAATCCAGCGAAGTTACAGCTTTCTTCTGCATCTTCTGTGTAGTCAGGGCTCCTAATCATTTACTGAATCAATGAGCACAGCCCACAGGCTGTACTTACTCTGCTTCACTTCACTTTATAACTGTTAGTATTATTTGCATATTGTCTGTCTTCCTCCACTAGAATATAAGTGCCAAAAGGAAAGGTACTTTTATCTTCTTATTCACTGTCTACTCCTGGTGTTCTAGCACATCGTAATGCTCAATAAATATTTGCTGGATGAATGAATGGATGTCAGACAAGGCATGTATCTAAGGTTACTGTCTACCCCTAGAGGATCAGACACTTATTTATTGGGCTGAGGTTAGATGGGGAGTGTAATAGGTGCAAGAAGTCAGGCAAATGCAGAGCTGTCTAGGCCCACTTGTATATATTTTCCATTTTCTTTTATAATTATTTTAAATTGAAATATATTTGATGTACAATATTGTGCTGGTTTCAGGTGTACAGCACAGAGATTTAGTCATATATATATATATATGTGTGTGTGTGTGTGTGCATGCTTCACTTCAGTCGTGTCTGAGTCTGTGTGACCCCATGGACTATAGCCCACCAGGTTCCTCTGTCCATGGAATTCTCCATTCTCCAATACTAGAGTGGGTTGCCATGCCCTCCTCCAGGAGATCTTTTCAACCCAGGGATTAAACCTGTGTCTCTTCCATCGCCTGCACTGGCAAGTGGGTTCTTTATATAGATATATATTCTTTATCACATTTTTTTCTCTTATATATTATTGTAAAATTTAAGTATAATTCCCTGTGCTATACAGTAGGTCCTGGTTGGCTCTCTATTTTATTTGATTTATTTTAAAAATATTTATTTACTTATGTACTTGGCTGCACAGGGTCTTAGTTGCAGCATGCAGGATCGTCAGTCTTCAGTTGCAGCATGTGTGGATGTGAGAGTTGGACTGTGAAGAAGGCTGAGTACCTCATGCGAAGAGTTGGCCCATTGGAAAAGACTCTGATGCTGGGAGGGATTGGGGGCAGGAGGAGAAGGGGACGACCGAGGATGAGATGGCTGGATGGCATCACGGACTCGATGGATGCGAGTCTGAGTGAACTCCGGGAGTTGGTGATGGACAGGGAGGCCTGGCATGCTGCGATTCATGGGGTTGCAAAGAGTCGGACATGACTGAGCGACTGAACTGAACTGAACTGTGGTATCTAGCTCTCTGACCAGGGGTCATACTTGGGCCCCCTACCTTGAGAGTGTGAATCTTAGCCACTTGACCATCAGGGAAGTCCCTGATTATGTATTTTATATATAACTATGTGTTTATGTTAATCCCCAACCACAGTTGTCCACACAGTGCCTGGCACATAGCAAGCACTCGACACATCTTAAAAAATAACTCTAGTAATCTTTGAGCAATTTTTCTCTGCTTCAGTATAAGCCTTCAATGCTTCTGTAAGCCTCAAGGTCCATGTATTTACATCACTACACCCACCCACCAGCCATGTACCCATCCATTTATCCATGTATCCATCCATATATATATTTTTGGTAAATGTCCAACAATAGAGCAAAAAAAAATTAATTAATTAGGCAAGGGAGTTTACTGATGTTCTTTGTTCAATTGTTAAACATTGTAAATGTGTTTTTTAAAAATCCCTCTCTTTGGTAAGTGAAAAATGTAAGTTCGAAGATCAATCAGAAAAACACACTTCACAGGTCAAAGATACAGAAGCAATTCCGCTCTTGTCAGCACTTTCTTAGCATAGATGTGCATATTCTTCTTCGTTGATTATGAACCTGAGTCAGTCAAATGAAATGCCTTGCTTGCTCATCGCAGAATTCATCTCAGCATTTTCCTGGGCAGAGTGGAAGAACTGGGGAATAAAAGATAGGAAAGAGTATTAACTCCCCAGGCAGACCCAGTGTAGGGCCCTGTGGAGAGATGTTATTGACTAGATGGTTCTGCAGAGACCTGCCAAAAATAGGATTTGGAGTAATAGGGATGAACAAGGCTTAGCCAGACAATCATTCTGTATTGCTCAGTGGCCCAAAATTGTTCCCTGAGATGTGCTTTCCAGTTATTTGTCCAGATTTCTATGATCTTAACAGATTGCTCCTGGGTAGAAAATAGCTTGACTTCCCCAAGCTCTGACAACCCTTAATTCGTCCTCGTTAATTCTTTTGTAGCCTGTGTGGATTCCAGAGGGAAACACACTTATCTGGCTGTCTGATTCAGGGGATGATTGCCTCCGGATTGCTCAAGAAGCTGTACTCAGGAATCGTAATGCGCAGGACGTTAGAGGCAGAGACTTCTGCTTCTCCTGGGTGTTTAGCCTTTGGAAACCAGAAAAGCCAAGCTGACAGTGTCTCTAGGGGACAGACAGGACATATGATCTCACCCACTGGTAGCCCAGGGATGAGGGACGGGAAAGACAGAGGAACATCATTTGAGCCTTGTCAGGATGGAGGATTTGGTGGTCAGGTAGAGGCTGGCCCTCCATTCACCTTTCTCTTTTCTGAGAACACACATGTCTTTATATACTTCCTTAAAATGCCTAAAATTTTTATTTTTTATTAATTTTAATTGGAGTATAGTTGTTTTGCAATGTTGCATTAGTTTCTGCTGTACAGCAAAGGGACTCGGCTAGGTATCTACATATATCCCTTCTGTTTTTTATTTCTTCCCATTTAGGTCACCACAGAGCACTGAGTAGAGTTCCCTGAGCTATACAGTAGATATTATTAGTCATCTATTTTATACATAGAATCAAACGTATATATATGTCAATCCCAGTGTCCCAATTCATCCCCCCCACCTACTTCTCCCACCTTGGTATCATACATTTGTTCTCTACATCTGTGACTATTTCTGTTTTGCAAATAAGTTCATCTGCAAGATTTGGCTGGGGGGGTGGATGGTTCCCAGATGGCACTAGTGGTAAAGAACCTCCCTGCCAATGCAGGAGATCTAAGAGACTCGGGTTCGATTCCTGGGTTGGGAAGATCCCTAGAGGCGGGTATGGCAACCCACTCCAGTATTCTTGCCTGGAGCATCCCATGGACAGAGGAGCTGGCAGGCTACGGTCTATAGGTTTGCACAGAGATGGGCATGACTGAAGCGACTTTGCACGTATCATTTTTCTAGATTCCACACACAAGTGATATTATACAATATCTGTTTTTCTCTTTCTGACTTAACCTCACTCTCTGTGACAGTCTCTCAGTCCATCTACTTCTCTGCAAATGGCACAATTTTGTTCCTTTTATAGCTGAGTAATATTTCATTGTATATATGTACAGCATCTTCTTTATCCATTCCTCTGTTGATGGACACCAAAATCTTTATTTAAAAAAATTGCCTGTTTGATCATTTTGGCTGCTAAGACAGAGAAACTGAAAGCTTGCCTTTGCTCCATCACTAACCAGTGACCCAGCTTGGCTAATCCTGTTCACTTCTCTGCACCTCTGTTAGCTCATCTCTATAATGAGAAGGGACTCAGAATAGTGGTTACAACTACAGACTCCGTGTTCACACCAGCTCTGCTTCTTAGTAGTAAGGTGACCTCTGAAGTTTCTCAACCTCTGTTTTCTCATCTGTAAAACAGGGAGCTCTGTAATACCTTGTAAGGTTGTTGTAAAGATTAAATGCATCAATATATGTAAAGTGCTGGGTGTGGTGGCTGACACATGTTAAGTGAGACAGAGACCCTTGCTATTTCTAAGAACAGAGGACTGCTGTTTAAAGTTCCTTCCTTCTAGATTTAAAGGATGAGTCATTACCACATGACTGTCGTGTATTTTTGGCTGCCTACCCAGCATTCATTTCCCTATTTTCCCTCTCCCAAAAGCCCCCAAGTATCTTCTGAGGAAACACCCTTCAGAACTCCAATGAGACCACACAATACCGCTTTAGATCACATTGCGAGTGTGCTTAGTCACTCAGTCATGTCCAACTCTTTGGGACCCTTGGACTGTAGCCCGCCAGGCTCCTCTGTCCATGGGACTTCCCAGGCAAGAATACTGGAGTGGATTGCCATTTCCTTTTCCAGGGGATTTTCTCAACCCAAGAGTCACCAGGGAAGCCCTATCTAGCTGGATATATAGACATATATATCCATTATATCGCATTAGCTCTCCTCTAATGATTATATATATGTCAATCCCAGTGTCCCAATTCATCCCCCCCACCTACTTCTCCCACCTTGGTATCATACATTTGTTCTCTACATCTGTGACTATTTCTGTTTTGCAAATAAGTTCATCTGCAAGATTTGGCTGGGGGGGTGGATGGTTCCCAGATGGCACTAGTGGTAAAGAACCTCCCTGCCAATGCAGGAGATCTAAGAGACTCGGGTTCGATTCCTGGGTTGGGAAGATCCCTAGAGGCGGGTATGGCAACCCACTCCAGTATTCTTGCCTGGAGCATCCCATGGACAGAGGAGCTGGCAGGCTACGGTCTATAGGTTTGCACAGAGATGGGCATGACTGAAGCGACTTTGCACGTATCATTTTTCTAGATTCCACACACAAGTGATATTATACAATATCTGTTTTTCTCTTTCTGACTTAACCTCACTCTCTGTGACAGTCTCTCAGTCCATCTACTTCTCTGCAAATGGCACAATTTTGTTCCTTTTATAGCTGAGTAATATTTCATTGTATATATGTACAGCATCTTCTTTATCCATTCCTCTGTTGATGGACACCAAAATCTTTATTTAAAAAAATTGCCTGTTTGATCATTTTGGCTGCTAAGACAGAGAAACTGAAAGCTTGCCTTTGCTCCATCACTAACCAGTGACCCAGCTTGGCTAATCCTGTTCACTTCTCTGCACCTCTGTTAGCTCATCTCTATAATGAGAAGGGACTCAGAATAGTGGTTACAACTACAGACTCCGTGTTCACACCAGCTCTGCTTCTTAGTAGTAAGGTGACCTCTGAAGTTTCTCAACCTCTGTTTTCTCATCTGTAAAACAGGGAGCTCTGTAATACCTTGTAAGGTTGTTGTAAAGATTAAATGCATCAATATATGTAAAGTGCTGGGTGTGGTGGCTGACACATGTTAAGTGAGACAGAGACCCTTGCTATTTCTAAGAACAGAGGACTGCTGTTTAAAGTTCCTTCCTTCTAGATTTAAAGGATGAGTCATTACCACATGACTGTCGTGTATTTTTGGCTGCCTACCCAGCATTCATTTCCCTATTTTCCCTCTCCCAAAAGCCCCCAAGTATCTTCTGAGGAAACACCCTTCAGAACTCCAATGAGACCACACAATACCGCTTTAGATCACATTGCGAGTGTGCTTAGTCACTCAGTCATGTCCAACTCTTTGGGACCCTTGGACTGTAGCCCGCCAGGCTCCTCTGTCCATGGGACTTCCCAGGCAAGAATACTGGAGTGGATTGCCATTTCCTTCTCCAGGGGATTTTCTCGACCCAAGAGTCACCAGGGAAGCCCTATCTAGCTGGATATATAGACATATATATCCATTATATCGCATTAGCTCTCCTCTAATGACAAGGATACAAATCATTCAGCAAATCTATTAGAAGTAAATTGCAAAAACATTGGCCAAAGCGTCCTAGTTCACATGAATAAAATCTGCCCCCACTCCTTTCTTACCAGGTTGTTTCTCAGCACTCTATGAGATGAGCCATATCAGAAAAGATCTCCCTTCGGTTCCCATCTGTAGGCTCGTTTTGTTATGGTTTAAAAAATATATATATGAAACCAAATCTGGGCACACAGATTTTTCTGGCGGACATGATGATGGTCTGTGTTATTCATAAGGCAATCAAAGAGACTTCATATTCATTCACTGACTTTATTTTTATGATAACATTCAGGGGCCCCATTTAAGGAGGAAAAAAAAAAAAAAAAAAAAACTGAGCCTCTGAACAATACTAAACTGAGATTCTTGTAAGTCTAGTGATCTGTCTCACTGGGGGGGTGGGGGGAGGTAAGGCCAGAATCTCAAACATGACTTCCTCCTTTCTGAAATTCTTTTCTCACTGGTTTTCTAGGAAACTCACACTCTTCGGTTCCTTTTCCTAACCTTTAAAGTCAAGGGTCTAGGACTGTTCTTGTTCCTCTCCTCCTTGTACATTATCCCATTAAATTAACTCATTTGATACAATGGCTTTCCACGCTCTCTACTTGCTGGCTGACATATTTACTGTCTGTATTCTCATTAGAATGTAAATTTCAGTAGGGTAGAATTTTAACTCTCCTATTCAATTCTGTATCCACAAAGTCTAAAACAGTACCTGGATTTCATTTCCTTTGGATATATGCCTGGAAGTGAGGTTGTGGAATCATACAGTCATTCTGGTTTTAATTTTCTGAGGAACATCCATACTGTTTTCTGTAAACATTGCACCAATTTGCATTCCCACCAAACAGTATACAAGTGTTTCCTTTTCTCCACATCCTCACCAAGATTTATCTTTTGTCTTTTTGACAATAACTTTATGTGCTTATACATACATAAAATATAGTAAAATATTCAGCCTTAAAAAAAGAAGGAAATCTTCTTATTTGCAAGGACAGGAATGAAACTAGAGAGCATTTTGCTAAGTTAAATAAGCCAGACCCAGAAAAACAATTCCTTCATGATCTCTCTTACATGTGGAATCTCCAAAAGTAGAATTTACAAAAGCAGAGAGTAGAATATGGTGACTTCCAGGGGCAGGAGAGTGAGGGGAGTTGGGAGATGCTGGTCAAAGGGTAGAAGTTTCAGTTATGCAGGATGAATAAGTTCTGGAGATCTAAGATTCAGTATGGTGACTATGCTTAATAATATTGCATTGTATACTTGAAATTTGAAGGCAGATCTTGTGCTCTTATCACATATTTGTGGTATATTTACAAAATGGTAATTATATGAGTTGATGGATATGTTAATGAGCTTCATGTGATAATTATTTCACAATGTATACATATATCAAAATCACATAATTTACCCTAAATATGTACAATTTTTATTTGCCAATGATACCATAATAAGTCAGGGAAAAACAAGAGTTCCTGGAACTTAGCAGGCACTCAATAAATATGTGAGGGGTGAATGAATGCATAACTTCAAATACAAAGGTCTTACTTCAAACTATATCATTTCTGAGATCTGCAGTACAGAACAAGGCTTACCTACCACTTGAGTGTGAATTACATTTGGGGCTAGATAATTCTCTGTTGGTGCAGGCCTGTTTGATGTGTTGTTGAATGTTGAAGAATCCCCAGCCTCTTCCTACTAGATGCCAGTTGAAATGCTCAGTTATGACAACAACAAAAAATTTCACAAGTCATCACAAAATTGCCACAGAAGACAAAATTGCCCTAATAGAGAACTACTGGGATAGTGGAAAGTCGGTTTACTATGAAAGTGAAAGAGGAGAGTGAAAAAGTTGGCTTAAAACTCAACATTCAGAAAACTAAGATCATGGCATCTGATCCTATCACTTCATGGCAAACAGATGGAGAAACAATAGAAACAGTGAGAGACTTTATTTTGGGGGCTCCAAAATCACTGCAGATGGTGACTGCAGCCATGAAATTAAAAGACACTTGTTCCTTGGAAGAAAAGTTATGACCAACCTAGACAGCAGAGGCATTGCTTTGCCAACAAAGGTCCATCTAGTCAAGGCTATGGTTTTTCCAAGAGTCATGTATGGATGTGAGAGTTGGAGTATAAAGAAAGCTGAATGTGGAAGAATTGATGATTTTGAACTGCAGTGTTGGAGAAGACTCTTGAGAGTCTCTTGGACAGCAAGGAGATTCAACCAGTTCATCCTAAAGGAAATCAGTCCTGAATATTCATTGGAAGGACTGATGCTGAGGCTGAAACCCCAACACTTTGGCCACCTGATGCAAAGAACTGACTCACTGGAAAAAATCCTGATGCTGGGGAAGATTAAAGGTGGGAGGAGATGGGGATGACAGAGGATGAGATGGTTGGATGGCATCACCAACTCAATGGACATGAGTGTGAGTAAGCTCCAGTAGTTGGTGATGAACAGGGAAGCCTGGCATGCTGCAGTCCACGGGGTCACAAAGAGTCAGACACAACTGAGCGACTAAACTGAACTGAACTGATAAATAGAAGATCAGGGTCCCATTTCTAGCTGTGTAACAAGTAATTCACCTCTCTGTGCCCCAGTTTTCTCAATTATAAAGAAAGGATTAGAATAGATACTCCATAAAGCAGTGGTGAGGATTAAATGAGTTAGTGAATTCCAAAATAACCATTCTGATGTCCATTTAGTATTCATTTCCCTCTTGGCTCTGGGACTGAATTCCTTTCTGTACCAAGGTTTCATGACTCATTTTGAGTCCTACTTACTCTCTTGGTTTGGTCTCACTATTCTTGCCTTGACCTTGGACCTTCCTTCTTTGTCCCCTGTACCTGGGATCTTCTCTGCCTGTATTTGCACTTTCTCTTACAGCCAACCTTCTAGCCACTGGATATTCAGTCTCCATTCTGAATCCCTCATCTGGTTTTGGAACTACAGCTCCATCTCAGATATTTTCTCCCAGGCTTGTTCCATCCTTAAACCTCTCCCATCCTATCACCTTTCCAGCCACCTGAACTAAGTCAAGGTTATTTTCACACCAGCACTCATGTTGGTGGAGATGAGGAACAAATCAACATGCCTGGGATCCATGTCATCATTACCCACAACACACATAGGTAGTTACTTCTCTGGGCTCTGGACTTCTCATCCCATCAATTAGAAGAGAAGATTTGTAAGTTGTTAGTTGGAGTTGCCTTTTTCATTGACCATGAGATAAATACCTATTGGCCTTCCTAGAACCAGGTGAACATTAAGTCTCCTTCCAATTTCAACACTGTATGTCCAGGTTTCAAACATGGGAGTGAAAGAATAGCAAAGGGTTAAGAAAGTTAAGAGTTAAGGATTAAGAATAGTTATGGGTTAAAGTTAAAAACATCTTAGAATTATGGTTTCCTCTCCTGTCCCTCAAACCTGGACAGCATATTAAAAAGCAGAGACTTCACTTTGCAGAAAAAGGTCTGTATAGTCAAAGGCATGGTTTTTCCAGTAGTCATATACAGATGTGAGAATTGGACCATAAAGAAGGCTGGGCACCAAATAATTGATGTCTTCAAACTGTGCTGGAGAAGACTCTTGAGAGTCCCTTGAACATTAAGAAGATAAAACCAGTCAATCTTAAAGGAAATCAATCCTGAATATGCATTGCAAGGACTGATGTTGAAGCTGAAGCTCCAAGACTTTGGCTACCTGATGGGAAGAGCCAGCTCATTGGAAAAGACCCTGATAGTGGAAAGATTGAAGGCAAAAGCAGAAGTGGGCAGCAGAGGATGAGATGGTTGGATGGCATCACTGACTCAATGGTAATGAGTTTGAGCAAACTCCAGAAGGACAGAGGAGCCTGGCATGCGGAAATCCATGGGGTCACAAAGAGCTGGACACGGCTTAGTGACTGAACAACAACTCCCGTCCTTATCTAGTTGCTTTCTGGTGATGGTGTGATGCATTGAATAGGGTTCAGGTTTTGGGGTCAGATGAACTGTAGGGAATCTTCACTCTGCCACTCACCAGCATTAGACATACAAACTTAGTTATGTTAGTTACTCATTCTGAGCCCTCAACTCTTTTGTTTTCCACCCAGAAGCAGCTCCTACGAGGGCTGTATGTATTGAGTTGGCCAAAACATTTGTTCAGGTTTTCTGTAACAAAACTTGAACAAACGTTTTGGCCAATCCAGTATAATGTATAAAAATCCCCATTGAACAGCATCTAGCACAATATGGGCCTTTGCTAAATGTCATTTTCTCTTCCCTTCGCATCCTCAGTCTGGTCCCTCTATTTAATCCTCCCACATGGGCAAAACTCCTAGCTCTTTAATCTTTACACTTTCCTACCCTGTATTCTTGCATATTGCTTTTGCATAGCTATGATTTGATTAAGCATCTATTGGATTAAATGGACTTGAAATCTGACATGCTATAGGATAGGAAATAGAAATAAATCATATTAAAATATGGGCTTCCCAGGTGGCTCAGCAGTAAAGAATCTGCCTGCAATGCAGGAGACACAAGAGATACAGGTTTAATCCCTGGGTTGGGAAGATCCCCTGGAGGAGGGCATGGCAACCCACTCCAGAATCTCATGGACAGAGGAGCCTGGTGGGCTACAGTCCACAGGGTCACAAAGAGGTGGACATGACTGAAGCAACTGAACACACACACACAACATAACAGAAAATCATGAAAAAAAAATGAACACAGAAGAACCAGAATGATAAGGAGAAATTGGCCTGAGAATTAAATCCATGCTGTTTTCAACGAGGCTTTGTGTGGGTGAGCAGTGATGAAGAGCAAGGACTTTGGAGTAAGACAGAGCTGGGTGTGGAGTCAGACCAGTCCAGGACCTATTAGACTATCTGCCACACAACAGATGTTTCTAATAATAAATACTTAATGAAGCTTGTTACAGGTTTTAATATACTGGACTCTAATTATGTCACAAGCAATTATTTTACTTCTCTGAGACTTGATTCATTAGTCTGTAAATTGGGAATAGTAACAAGAATGAAATGAATTAATGTAAATAAAGTGGCTGAGTGCCCAGCACACAATCTGTGTGTAACACATCATAGATGCTATCACCGCAGAGTTTCTGCTTTACCTTGGGCTAACTGACATTGCTGTTTGTGAATATGCTTGATACAAATCCCTGGATGTTGGTAATCATATTCCATGGCACATGGGGCTGACTTTCAGAACACTGAAGCTAGAAAAAACAGTGAGATATAGATCAGACCAGCTCAAAAGCCTGCAAACTGTGCAATGTTGGGTAAAGCACCTTGGTTTTCTGATTCTCTGTGTCTAAGTTTATGGAGTAGTTGTGGTCTGAGATCTTTTCTATTTCTAAAAATATTTGAGTAGGGCTAACTTGAAGGGTTCTTCCATGTTTAAAAGTGTATGATTAGAAGAGTAGGCTCTATTTCCCTAAATATTGGTCAGTGAAATTTAAGTGCATGTGTTTGGTTGGGGGCAAGGGAAGGAGCACTGGAAAGAGTGTTTGTGACCAAGAGGGAAAGGAAAGGGGAGTGATACATGTTGACGATCTATTAAAACAATAATATGTGTGTCACATGCCATGTATTTTAAATATTCCCACAAAAACCCTGTCAGAATTGAGTTCCAAGCTCTGCTATCCCCATAAGGGAGTTAAGATTGACTTGTTCTTGTTCAGCCGCTAAGTCATGTCTGGCTCTTTGAGACCCCACGGACTGCAGCACACCAGCCTTCTCTGCCTTTCACAGTCTTCTGGAGTGTGTACAAACTCACGTCCACTGAGTCGATGATGACATCCAACCATCTCATCCTCTGTCGTCCCCTTCTCCTCCTGCCTTCAATCCTTCCCAGTACCAGGGTCTTTTCAAATGAATCAGCTCTTTGCATCAGGTGGCCAAGGTATTGGAGCTTCAGCTTTAGCATCAGTCCTTCTAATGAATATTCAGGGTTGATTTCCTTTAGAATTGACTGGTTTGATCTCCTTGCTGTCCAAGAGACTGTCAAGAGTCTTCTCCAGCAACACAGTCAGAAAGCATCAATTTTTCCATGCTCAACTTTCTTAATGGTCCAACTCTCACATCTGTACATGATTATTCAAACCAAGAATATGCGTGTTACTTGTCATGTATCTTATATATTCCCACGAAAAAACGCAGAATTGAGTTCCAAGCTCAGCTTCTCCATAAGGAAGTAGTGATTGAGAGATGTTGGGATGAAATCCCAAGAGGAAAACCTTTTTTTTTTTTTCCCTTCTGTGCTTCCCCTACCTCAAGCCTCCTCAGGAAGTGCCTGGATTAGTTATTCAACTGGTGTGACTCAGGACCTCCCAGCCTGCTTCCCTCCAGTCCAGCCTCTGTGATGCTGAGAATAAGATCATTTCATCGTCCTTCAGGAACCTGAGACGAGCCCTGAGGGAAAAGTCCAAGCTTCTCAGCACAGTTTCTAAGGCCCCAGGTGATGTCTCCTGCCGACTTCTCCAGCTATATTGTCACTTTTACCTTTTTAATTATATTCTTTGAGCACCTTCCTCATCCTAGACGTTTTGCTGAGCTGCCTCCACAATGCTAAGAAGTGGTTCTGACCCTTTCTTATAATGTAGTAGGGTTATGTATGCCATAATCAACTAACCACACAGAAACCTATCACTACTATCTATCTGTCTGCCTATCTATCTATCATCTATCTACCATCATCACCTACTAACAATAAGTAACATTTATTAAGCACTTATGATCAAGGAACTCTTTGAATCACTTTAAATGTTTGTTTTTTTTTTTTTTTTTTCACTTAAGCCTTCCAACAAGTCTATTAAGTAAGCATTTTAATTTCCATTTTCCAGGTAAGAAAACTGCCTCATTGACAGTCTACATTTCTTGTGCAAGGTCACACAGCTCAGAAGTGGCAAGGCCGGGATCGGTCCCTTGGAAGTTGCGTAGACTCTTCACAACATGCTATTACTCCAGTGTATGCTTACAGAGGGTGGTAGGTACCTGGAAGAAAGGCTTGGACCATGATCTGTGTGCAGCTAGTAACGGCGAGCCTCAGGAAACAGTATTTGCAAAGTCATCTTTTCACCTGACTGCCCTCTTCCTTCACCCATTATGCACGCTGGCCTCAGACAGAGATGAACCTCTGGCTGCTCTGTGCTCTCTACAGCCTTCCAGTTGTTCTGGATGCTTCCTCTGCATCGGAGGCCTGTTCCTCTTCGACAAGCTAACATCTGCTCATTCACTCATTTGCCAAGTAATTGTTGGAGCTGCTATTGTGTCAGACACTGCTAGAGTCTGAGTCTACTAAGATAAACAGACACGACCTCTGGCCCCTGGTGCTGACCTTCTGGAGGGGAGATGGACATGCAAACAAGCACAGAATGGGCAAGACCTTAACATGATGGGCTGTGTGGATGAAAAGGGTGAAAGAAAAGAGAAACACAGCCTGCCTGTTCCATACAACATTGTGTGTTAAGTCACTTCCATCGTGTCTGACTCTTTGTGACCCCCAGGACTTCTCTGATGACCCTGCCAGGCTTCTCTGTCCATGGGATTCTCCAGACAAGAATATTGGAGTGGGTTGCCATTTCCTTCCCCAAGGGGATCTTCCCGAGCCAGGGATCGAACCCACATCTCATCTCTCCTGCATTAGCAGGTGGATTCTTTACCACTATCGCCACTTGGGAAGCCCCATAGAACACTGCCACCATTTTTAATAACAAAAATACTACATATAGTCTATATTTTTAAGCCTAAGATCAGTTTTGTTACCAGATCAATAATCTGAAAGCAGCTAGTGATTTTTTTTCTTCAGTGCAATACATTTTGTCTTCCTGCTTCTTCCATCCTTCCCCTTTCTCCTTCCTCCCACCCTCTTTTCTTCCCAATCTTTTGGAGGTGATGTGAATACCTCCTTTGTTTTCTACATGCCAGGCACTGTGCCTGTTGTTCATCCTTCAAAACTCAGTATGAGGCCTTAAAGGATTGTACACCATGATCAAAGGGGATCCATTCAAGGTAGGCAAAGATGGTTCAAAATTCACAACTCAATCAGAGCAGAAGGCCCTTCTTGAACCAAAAGTTTCCCAAAAGGTTGAGTAGGGTCCTCGTCTTGCTGCTTCCACTGTATCCTCTAAGAACTGATTATGAGGCCACAGTTGGAGGGTCTGTTATCTGCCTTCCCACTAGACTATGTCCTCCATGGGGGCAAGGACTCTATTGATAGAGTTTGAAACAGTGACTGCACACACAGCAGATGCAGGTGCTCAGTAAATATCCATTGTGTCTATAGGTAAGTTAAATTCAGGACGAAACAACCATGGAAAATATGCAGACAAAACGGGCTTGAATAGTATTCTTGCAATCTGAAATTCTATGAGATGTAAATTATCTGGTTACTTATGCAAAAATGGGCACAATAAAGGACCGAAATGGTATGGACCTAACAGAAGCAGAAGATATTAAGAAGAGGTGGCAAGAAACAGAGAAGAACTATACAAAAAAGATCTTCATGACCCAGATAACGACAGTGGTGTGATCACTCACCTAGAGCCAGACATCCTGGAGTGTGAAGTCAAATGGGCCTTAGGAAGCATCACTACAAACAAAGCTAGTGGAGGTGATGGAATTCCAGTATTTCAAATCCAGCTGTGAAAGTGCTACACTCAATATGCCAGCAAATTTGGAAAACTCAGCAATGACCACAGGACTGGAAAAGGTCAGTTTTCATTCC
The DNA here is from genome assembly GCA_006410635.1 of Cephalophus harveyi. NCBI lineage: Eukaryota > Metazoa > Chordata > Mammalia > Artiodactyla > Bovidae > Cephalophus > Cephalophus harveyi. The sequence continues at coordinate 209,320 of SJYT01017318.1, read as the reverse complement.
AGTCTCAAAGAAAGGCAATGCCACAGAATGTTCAAACTACTGCACAATTGTATTCATCTCACACACTAGCAAAGTAATGATCAAACTTTTTCAAGCAAGGCTTCAACAGTATGTGAAGCAAGAACTTTCAGATGTTCAAGCTGGATTTAGTAAAAGGAGAGGAGCCAGAAATCAAATTTCCTATGGTTGATGCGTGTTTGACAGAAAACAAAATTCTATAAAGCAATTATCCTTCAATTAAAAAATATATAAATTAAAAAAAAAATTGGCAACATCCATTGGATCATAGAAAAAGCAAGAGCATCCCAGAAAAACATCTGCTTCTGCTCCAATGACTATGCTTTGGTCTATGCAATGACTATGCTCCACTGACCCAGCCTTGACTGTGTGGATCACAACAAACTGTGAGAAATTCTTAAGGAGATGGGAATACCAAACCATCTTACCTGTCCCCTGAGAAACTTGTATGCAGGTCAAGAAGCAACAGTTAGAACTGGTGATGGAAAAACAGACTGGTTCCAAATTGGGAGTATGTCAAGGCTGTACATTTTTAGCTGCTTATTTAACTTAAATACAGAGTACATCATGCGAAAAGCCGGACTGGATGAAGCACTGGCTGGAATCAAGACACCACCCTTATGGCAGAAAGTGAAGAGAAACTAAAGAGCCTCTTGATGAAAGTGAAAGAGGAGAGTGAAAAACCTGGCTTAAAACTCAACATTCAAAAACTCAGCTCAGGGCATCTTGTCCCATCACTTCTTGGCCAATAGATGGAGAAACATTGGAAACAGTGACAGACTTTATTTTCTTGGTTCCAAAATCACTGCAGATGGTGACTGCAGCCATGAAATTAAAAGACGTTTGCTCCTTGGAAGAAAAGCTATGACCAACCTGGACAGCATATTAAAGAGCAGAGACATTACTTTGCCGACAAAGGTCCATCTAGTCAAAGCTATTGTTTTCCCAGTAGTCATATGGATGTGAGAGTTAAACCATAAAGAAAGCTGAGCGTGAAAGAACTGATGCTTTTGAACTGCGGTGTTGGAGACGACTCTTGAGAGTCTCTTGGACTGCAAGGAGATCAAACCAGTCAATCCTAAAAGAAATCTGTCCTGAATATTCATTGGAAGGACTGATGCTGAAGCTGAAGCTCCAATACTTTGGCCACCTGATGCAAAGAAAAGACCTTGATACTGAGAAAGATAGAGGGCAGGAGGAGAAGGGGAGAACAGAGGACGAGATAGTTGGATGGCATCACAACTCAATGGACATGAGTTTAAGCAAGCCCCGGGAGTGGTGATGGACAGGGAGGCCTGGTGTGCTGCAGTCCATGGGGTTGCACAGAGCAGGAAACGACTGAGCGAGTGAACTGAACTATGCCAGGCAGTCTGCACACCTAATTGCCCTCTGCCTAGTCTATCTGTTGTAATAGTAGGCATTTGACACATCTTTTCACTTAAGACTTATGCAGAATCTCTGATTTTGGCAAAGATTCTTTATTGTCTTGATCCTCCAAAGTATTGTTGTTTAGTTGCTATGTGACTCTTTTGCAACCCCGTGGACTGTAATCCACCAGGCTCCTCCCTCCAGGGGAATTAGGAAAGAATACTGGAGTGGATTGCCGTTTCCTTCTCCAGGGATCTTCCTGACTCAGGGATCGAATCCAGGTCTCCTGTATTAGCAGGCAGATTCTTTACTGAAGAATCCAGAAGAAGATTACACTGAACCACTTGGAAGCCCTCCGAAGTATTAGAACCTCTGGTTTTTAACTGAACACACGGCAACCCAAAGTGAAATCAGCGTCTCTTAACCTCTCTCTCAATCATATTAGCCACAGGAAGTTAGGACACATGCTATGTGAAAATTCCACTTCTGTCCTTAAAAACAGGAGATGTTCTCCCACCTCAGTCCTGCTGGCTGGAATATCCATCCACCCATGTGTTCAAATATTCATGCAGACATGGGCCATGGCAGAGGACGGCAGGATGGCAGAGCAACAAGACAGGACCTGGAGTCTCTGGCAGCTTGGAATCCTTACTGACCTTGGAAAGCTCACCTCCAGACCTAAAGGAGGGAGAGATAAAATAGACCTCAGTCTTGCTTGAGGTGCTGTTATTTGGAATCTCTGTTACATGCAGTCATGTCTAATCTTGACCAGTACACTGATTTTCCTTCTATAGAAACACAGATTGTCAGAGGCATATGGGACTTTAGAATTAACCTAATCCAGTGTTTCTTAACTTTTTTGGAATCAAGAATATTTTAGAATTTGATGGAAGCTCACTACTAAAAAATGAGATAAAATGCATGTCCATGGTAACAGTCCTTTCCTGGTTAAACATTTCCAGTTCAGTTGTAGGCCTTCATTTTACCTACTAGCAAGCTGTGGTTCAGAAAGATCCTTAGGGTTGCAGGCAGTCCCATGGGAAATTGGACCAGCATCCAAGCTTTTTTACACCCAACCTGATGTTTTTTCCTCCAAAAGATACTGCCTAGTTACCATGGGCAAGGTTCCAGTGATGGCTATCTGACGGTGCTTCAGAGATATTTTAGGTTTCTTGGTAAATATTGATGGTTCTGCCTTCTTATTCATTCATTCATTCACAATCATTCCTCCACTTTAGAAGTAATTATTGAGCATCTTCCAGGATTAAGCACAGGACAATGCCCTGTTATACTCTGGTGAACAAAATACAGATATTACTCCTGTTATTCTGGGGCTTACATCCAGTTGATGAGTCAGATACAAATACATTTATAATAACAAATTGGGGTAAGTACTATGAAAGAAGAAAATGGGATGGTAGCAGAAAATAATAAGGAGATCTATTGGGAATCAAGGAAGACCACTGTGTGGAGTTGACATTTAAGTTGAGATGAAAGACAAGAAGAAACTGGACATGTAGGGAGTAAAGGAAAGGGTATTCCAGGCAGAGGGAACAATTCATGCAAAGATCCCGAGGAGAAGAGAGCTAGAATATTAAAGAGCTGGGAGAAGGCTCAGTACAATAGGGTTTAGTACAGTCCATGGGGTCGCAAAGAGTCGGACACGACTGAGCGACTTCACTCACTCACTCACTCACTCACCTAGGGAAGATGGTGAGAGGCATAAAAAGGCAAGATCATACAGTTCCAAGTAGACCCCTGATGGGCTATTAATAAAGCAGCCAGGGCTTCCCTGGTGGCTCAGACGGTGAAGAATCCGCCTGCAATGCAGGAGACCCGGGTTCGATCCTGGGTCAGGAAGATCTCCTGGAGGAGGAAACGGCAACCCACTCTGGTATTCTTGCCTGGGCAATCCCATGGACAGTGGAGCATGGTGGGCTACAGTCCATGAGATTGCAAAGAGTTGGGCACAACTGAGTAACTAACACACACATATGTGTATTAAGAACAAAGACATTATAATTGCAACAAGAAGCCACAGGAAGGCTTTCAAGAGACAGACTTTATCACTTCTCCCAGGGGAGAGATGATATGATTCTAGCTTTTCAAAAGACCACTGTAGTTGCTATGTGAAAAGTAATTGGGATGGTCAACAGGAGCTGACACAGGGAGGCATTTGAGAGGATACAGTTGTAGCCCACATCATTAATAAACAGGTTGCATAGACGGATTTGAAATGTATTTGGGGCATAGGATGTACTTTGGTGGTATAGAGTGTGAGGAAGAGGGAAACCAACAGGTCTTTGCAAATCTTCCATGACTCTTGGCAGCTTTCAACACTTAGCAAATCCGCTAAGCAAAGCAACATCCTTGCCCGTCACCTTGTTCCAAGTTCCAAGGACTGACTTTCGCCTTCCGAGGCCCAGACCCTGGCTGGGAAGGTGCAGGTCCCTGCTCAGGCTGGCCACCCTGCACTGGAGCCTTCGTCCAGCAGCAGGTCTGTGTCTTCCAGCCAGTGCCCAGGCGCGGGAGCGAACCTCCGCTGGCAGCACCTTCAGGGCCAGGTCCCCAGACCCTGTGCAGCCGTCACCATCAAGGGACCCAGGTGCCCAGGACACAGCCGGCCCTCAGGCTACACAAACCAGGGACCAGATCCCTCGGACCACGACCCAGGGGAACCGCTGCTGCGGGGCCCATCACCATGCAGACCCTTGGCAGAGCCGCTCCGCCCCAGTACAATACTAGACACGCCACAGGACCGGTACCAATGGATTTGTGTTTTAAGATAACGTAACAAAAACTCCATTTCAGGTTTCCTTCTGAGGACCCTTGAGGTAAATACAAGATACAGTCCAACGTTAGCCCCTTGAGGTAAATACAATGATTCTTTTCCATTTCCTACATTAAGAAATGGGGGCTTTAAAAGAGTAAAGTGTTCCAAATTGCGCATCTAAAGCGTCCTGGAGCAGGGATGGAAAAACGACTGCGGTAGCCGGACTCCAAGGGACCCTCCGGGGTGCCTGCCCCCACGGCTCACAAGGCAGGGTCTCCCCTGCTTGCACCAGGCCTGGTCTGCATGACCAACAGCATACTGCAAAGCAACATCAGGGCAAACAGGAGACCGCGGCTTCCGCTTGAGTCTTGGGCTCTTTCTCTTGAACTGGAATAGGGGCGGGGCGAGCGGCAGTCATTAACTTGGGACCTGTTAGCGCAGCTGTTACCTCGAGACCGACCTTCCGCGCGATACAATCAGTCCAGGCTCCACCAAGTCAGCCTGGCGGTGGCCCTCGGGGTAGAGAGTGTGATAAGATGCCATCAGTCACAGCCTTCTCCCCGGGGGGCCTCCAGCCCAGCGGGTGAGCTGGGGGCATGGGGACAGGCTGGGGCAGTGTCCCGTAGCGCTCCAGAGCCCTTGAAGGAGCAGCGGACCTCTCCCCCATCCCCACCACTGCGTCCTCATGACAGTGGCGGTCTCCATGGGTTGTGGTCCTCGGCAGCTGGAACATAAGGACGCTGCCATTAAGGTAAGAGCTTCAGCCCGCTTCAGCCTCTCTGTTCAAGTTTCAGAACTTGGTCCAGCTTAGCTGAGTTCTCTACCCCTAGGAGGTGGCCAGAGGTCAGGGTAAAGGTGCAAAGACATTGCACGTCATTACTTTGGGTCCGCTTCTGTGGTTGGGGCTATTCTCAAAGAAGAGCAGTTATGGTGAGCTGGGGATTAACCTGATTGGTATTTGCTACAACACATGTTCCTGTTGATCCTGAACAAACGATTCTCTCCAGTTTAAATAAAAAGCCTGAGGGTTGGCTGGGTCCTGGGAGCCTGGCTCCCCAAGTGATGATGGCTGGGCAGGGTCTGTGGACCCAAGTGATGATGGCTGGGCAGGGTCTGTGGACCCAAGTGATGATGGCTGGGCAGGGTCTGTGGACCCAAGTGATGATGGCTGGGCAGGGTCTGTGGACCCAAGTGATAATGGCTGGGCAGGGTCTGTGGACCAGGCCATGTGGGTGCTGCCAGCTGACATGTGCCTCTTCGGCTGAGCTTGGGCTCTGGCAGGAGGACCCAGGCTGGGTGCTGGACTTGGGGTGATGGCGTGATGCAGGGATCCACTCCTCTTAGCCAGGACTTGGATCTCAGAGGGCAAAAATTCAAGCCTTGGAACCTTGCCTTTCTTGTCAGAACAGAGAATAACAGGTTTTAGTGGAGATTTACAGGAACATCCTGACTTGTCCATGACCTGACCTCAAGAACAAAGGATCTGACACCTAAAATCTGCAACAACTAATCATACGCCTCTCTCACCTTTTCTATAATAACGTTTTGCTGAAAGCTTTTAAGGAGTTCAGTTTTTACGGCAAGAGCCGCCTGTCTCCTTGCAGTGTCCTGCAGTAAACCTTTCTCTGCTCCAGACTCCAGCATTTTGGTGTTGTTTGGCCTCAGTGTGCCTGGGGCATATGGGAAAAGTGAGAGTCGCTCAGCCATGTCTGACTCTTGCGACCTCATAGACTGTATCCCTCCAGGCTTTCCTGTCCATGGAATTCTCCAGTCAAGAATACTGGAGTGGGTTCCCATTCCCTTCTCTGGGGGATCTTCCCAACCCAGGGATCCAACAGAGGTCTCTTGCATTGTAGGCAGACTCTTTACTGTCTGAACCACCAGGGCGTAAGGACTTCCATTCAATCACAGAACCACTTGCTTTGCGGGAAACCAACTGCCACGTCCTATGTACTATCAGCAGTCTGGAGAAGCCCACTTGGCAAAGAGCTGAGGCCTCCTGCCAAGGGCCAGGGAGGATCTGAGGCCAGTCAGCCACCGTGGAATAAACTTGAAGGAGGACCCTCCAGCCTTCAGATAACTGCACCCTCTCCAGGCCTTGATTGCCACCTCATGGGATGTCTCAATGCTAGAATCACCCAGCTAAGTCACTTGCAAATTCCTGACCCACAGAAAAATGAGAGGGAATAAAGTGTGCTGTTTTAAGCCACTTAGAAGTCTTAGTAATTGTTTATGCAGTCACAGATAATGCAAATGGCCACTTTTTCCAAAACCCCTGTGACATAGCACTGCTTTTACAGTTTATAATAATAGTTCTTTAAATATAAGTAAAAATATTTCTGTTACCTTTACAGTTTATAAACAGCTTCTTCATGCTCTTCTAATAGAGGAATCCATTCTCTTTGCTTTACAAGGTGCTGATTCATTTCAGGTTAGCACAATTACCAGTGGTTAACACTCTGCCTGATATTCAGCATAGTATAGCAGGAAAATTTGTGGGCACTGAAATCAGACAGACAGGATTATCTTAACTAGATAAAAATTATGCACAAGTAAATAAACAGATTTTTAAAGGCACAGTTCAGTGAGTTTTGACAAATGCTCTTCGATGTGCCCAAAAACACCAATAAAAATAAGGAGCATTTCTGTCACCTTAGAAAGTTCTCCATAACCCTTCTAAGTTTAATCCTTACCACCCTAGAGACAACCAGTGTTCCGATTTCAGTCACCAAAGGTTAGTTTTGCCTTTCTTGAATAAATGAATTTTACAGTTTCCATTGTATATAATAACTTTCACTCACTAGACTATTCTTAAAATTCATTCATGCTGCTGTGGATAGAAACACTTTGTACCTTTTATTACTAATTAGTATTTTGTTGGGGGCTTCCCATGTGGCTCAGTGGTAGAGAATTCACCTACCAATGCAGAAGACAGAAGAAACGAGTGTTCAATCCCTGAGTAGGGAAGATCCCTGGAGGAGGAAATGGCAACCAGCTGCAGTATTCCTGCCTGAAGACTTCCATGGACAGAGCAGCCTGGTGGGCTACAGTCCATGGGATTGCAAAGAGTCGGACATGACTGAATGACCAGACACATGTTATTGAATTAATATCTTAATATAATACACTGTACTCTCCTACTGTAGGTTATTTGCAGATTGGGGTTATTAAGCTCTCGTAAACATTTTGGATAAGTCTTTTCTAGACATATGTTTTCATTTATCTTGGGTAAAATATCTATGAATGAATTTGCTAAATCATAGGGGAGATATATAATTTTCTAAGAAATGGCCAAAGTGTTTTTCCAAAGCATTTGTATCACTACATTCCCACCAGCAGTATATGAGGGTTCTGGCGGCATTCCATCCTAGCCAACATTTGGTGTTATTGTTTAAATTTTAGCCATTCTAGTAGATCTGTAATGGTATTTCATTATGGTTTTAATTTGCTTTTACTTGATGACTAAGGATGTTAAGCTTTTTCTCAAGCTCATTGCCCATTTATATCCTTTTTTGGTGAACTAACTGTTCAAGTCTTTTGTCTGTTTTTATAACTTTTAAAAAGTTATTTACAAGGATTATTTTATATTATGAACATGCTTCTTTTGTCAGATATAGGTACTGTGAATAATATCTCTCAGTCGGCGGTTTGCCTTTTCCTTTTCTTAACAGGCTTGTTTTTGTTTAATGACTAGAGCTCTTTAATTTTTATAAAGTCTGATTTATTATTTTTTTTCTTTGGGGTTTATTTTTGTATTTTTTCTAAGAAATCTCAGCCACACTGAAGTTTGAATACATTCTTCTTTTTCTTAAAGAAGATTAATAATATTGACTTTAGTCAATAGTATTATATGTCCATGATTCATCTTGAAATAATTTTTGTGTTTGATGAGGAAAGTATTGGATTTTTCCCCCATTTGCTGCATAAAATTTTCTTTGTTAAACTGTTGGCATGCATTTTTAAAAAATTAATTGATCCAAATGTCCAAATGTATAGATTTATTTCTGGATTATCTAATTCTGTACTGTTGATCTATTTTTATATCCTTAGGCCAATACTACACTGTATTGACTGCTGTAGCTTTACAGTAAATCAGAAATCAAATAGTTTAAGACTTCCAAGTTTTCTTTTATACTATTATTTTATTTTCTAGGTCTTTGAATTTTTATATCTATTTTAGAACAAAAATTTCAATTTGTAAAAGTCTTATGTAACTTTTGTTGAATTATGCTTGTAAAGGAATTTATCCATGTCCTCTAAGTCATGGGATCTATTATCTTTTTAACGTCGTCAAGATCTGTACTGTTGGTTCTCTTCCATTCCAGTGTTTCTTTGTATTTATCTTGCTTTAGGTTTACTGGGCTTTAGAGGTGTATAGGTTGATATTTTCATCAAATTTGAGACATTTTGACCATTATTTCTTGAAATATTTTTTTTGATGTATTCTCTCTATACTCTCCTTTGGGAACTTCAATCACATGAATACTAGACAGTTTGTATTACTCCACTTGCTATTGAGGCCCTTTTCCTTTTTTCAAATTTCCTCCTGAATTATTAAGATTGTATCACTTCTATTGATCTGTCTCAAGTTTATTGATTCTTCCTCTACCATCTCTAATATATTGTCATTAAATAAATTTTATTTATGTATTATATCAATTTTAGAATTCAAATATTTTTCTCTTTATATAGCTATCTTTTCCTCTATATCCTTGAATATATTTATAATAACTGTTTTCTAGTCCTTATTTGCTACTTCCAGTGACTGGATCAGGTACAGACTTATTTTTCTGTAAATTACAGATCAAATTTCCCTACTTCTTCACATATTTAACAATTTTTAAATATACACTGAACATTTAAAAAAATGCATTGTAGGAAGTCTGGATCATGTCTTTTTTTAAAGAGTGGTTAAATTCTGCTTGAGGAGTTATTAAATTGCTGTTAGATTTTCTCAGCTTTCCAGGCTTGGATTTTTTTGTTGTTGTTTGCGTTGTTAATGGCTGGTTTGTTTTCACTTTGTCTGTATCCTAGGGATTGATTCTGTCTCTAGGACTTGGTTATTACTCCTCAGTCTTGGCCTTTATGAGGTCTCATCTGAATTCTTGAGGTGCTCTCCACTCTGTGGAGACGGAGGCCTCTCCACTCTGGCTGGATTGAAATTCCCATACCTACAGGTTCTCCATGATCTCTGCAGTGCTGGCCCACAGCCGCTGCTCTCTGCTAGACTTTGTGGAGTCTTATCTTGTGCACACGCAGTGGGAACCCCCCAAACATATGTGTCTACTTCCCCTCCTTGCAGATCCCACCTCTCTCTGCTGAAGTTGGGAAAGTGTTTTAAAGCACAGAATCAGCCAAACATGAGGTTTATTTTGTGTGATTTTCTTTCGCTAAAGATCACAGTACTATGCTCCTTGATATCCAATGCCTGAAAACTATTGCTTTATGTACATATGCATTATAAGTTTTTATCATTGCTTGAAGTAGGAAAGTAAGTTTGTACTAGTTACTCCATCGTGACCAGAGCCAGACTTGCTTTCAGTCTCTGGACATTGCTGCTGTGTGACCTTGAGCAAGTTAATTCATCTTCTTTGTTTCAGTTTGTTTATTTATAAATGAGGCTCATAATACTTAGACCATAAGTTCAGTGATAACAGCTATGCCATTTATTTTTCTTATTTCTGAACCTTTAATAACTAACACAGTGCACTCAACATACATTCATTATTTAACTGTATTCATGCTTTCATTCATTCAAGAAATGTTACTAAGTGAATACATGCTTCACAGAAATGTTTTTAAGAATAAATTCAATCATTTAGGTAGTGTAATCAGTATAAAACTTGGCTCAGAATAAAAATCCAGGACATTATAGATATTTAAAAGGTGTACTGACTGAAATTAATTATATTTCTAGGTCCTAGAGTTTACAGATATTCTACTTAGGAAAAAAAAAATCAGTAGGATTTTGGGATGACCATGCCTCATTTAGAATTTCACTAGTTTACAAATGCCACTATGAATCTAAAAAGGCACAGGGTCAGCCCATCTTCACTGTTGATCCTGTATATGGAGCATCATAAGCCCTGTGGTCCCAATGTGTTAAGCACCACGTTGATGGCTGACTGGCTGGTTGGCCAGTGGGTATTGGGACTCTTGCCCTGCTAGGGTGAACAGGCTGGCTGAGCTTAGTTGGCTGAATCCCTGCAGCACTCCCCAAGGATGGAGTCACTGCCCACACTGATGAGTCTCTGCACTCAAATAACTTGCAAACAAGCCACGATTTCTGGTCCAGAATGAACTACAACTGCAATGGGGAAGCTGGGAAGGCAGGGAGCAGGAGGAAGCCAGATTTATGAAGCTCCAGGGGGATGTTCAAGGCTCTGTGCTCCGAGAGTGCAATGACCACCTGATTAACAGTTCCTTGTCTGCACTCTGCTTTATTTTCCAAAGTGCTTTCTGCATCTCTGACCCCATTTGACCATCACAACATCCTCCAAATGGATAAAGGGTGTTATTACATGTCTACGTTTTAAAGATAAGGAAACAGAGCATGAGAGAGATAATATGGTTTAGCCAAGGCCCCATAGCTAGAAAATGTGAGAGCTGGGTTTGGAATCCTGCTGGCAGAGGGCAAGTATTTTTTCCATGATTTAGAAATGACAGTTTTCCATCTCTTTAGCCAGATGGTGGTCATTTTGGTGTGTGCTCGGAAAGTGGGATGGACGATTGGGATCCAGCAGTTCCTTCTGTCTCTGTACAGAGTCTTAGCTCTTCAGAGCTCAACGAGACCTCAGATATGCACAGTCCCAGTCACCTTATTCTGTGATGCTGACATGGAATCTCAGGATGTTTCAGCCACTCAGTGAAGCTCACCAGCAAGTTCTGAGGGTGACCTGATATACCACTACTCATCTTTCCCTCACACCATGCTGTTTTTGCAAAAGCCTCTCTGGCCTCCGGCTTCACAGAATCAAACAAAACAGGACAATGACAGCTTTGGGGCCTGGGTAGAGCTCTGGCCCTGACTCCACTAAGAGGCCGTGGGTCAGTTTGATGGGTCGCCATCAAAGACAGCCTTTATGAAGAAGGGGCTTTGAGACACCCAATCAGTACCAATCAGTGCGTTTTTGTTAGTTTCTCCAAACTTAAGCTGAGTCAAGCTGTATTGATTAAAACCAGTTGGGAAATGAATTCCTGAGGCTGATCTATAAAGAAATTCAATCTGGAGATGGAGCGGACTGTCGTCAGGATTCCTTATTAGGCACTTCGCACCAGGGGCTAAATAAAGCAAACAAACAGACACGCAACACAAAGGGCAAACTTTTTCAGGGGATGAAAATGACACTGTGGTTGGGGAATATCACATCTAATACCATAGGAGCTGACCATTTCTTAATAACCAACAAATCGATCCCTCCCTAACAATGCTTCCGAGAAGCGAGAATAAGAAGGCACTACATTAACAAAGAGGGATGGAAATGAAATTAAGTCCCTAACACAGCCTTTTCAGTATCTCTAAGATAGGAGGGTGATCCTGTCAGAAACTGCATTCTGCAAAGAATCCAGAATGGTTGCCTCATTTAATTAGGAGGAGAAAAGCATGTGGGGTGAGAGGCAGTCTTCCGGGTAAGGAAGTGTAGCAAAGAGATCAAACCTTCTGTTTCAAAAGTTGCTTAGCAAAAGCAATTTTAATTGCTGCCTTTGTTATAACAGATTAAAGGTAGTTATGTCCCGGTGTACCTCAGTTTAAGCAGCCAGTGTGTTCCTGAATAGTTATGTGCAAATCAAATTTTGTAAATCAGATCCAATTTTAAATGCCCTCAGAGAGCTTGTTCTTTCAAGGAAATTTTTGGTGAATTCTATGGTAAGACCTAACACAGTCCTCTAATTTATTGGGTTGGTAGGTTTAATTTCTTTTAGATGATGATAAATGTTATTCTCTCTCCCATATTCAGAAAAATGGACTGAAAATAGAATGGAAATAAAATGACTTAATGACGTGATATAATAACTAATGGTATCTCCTATGGTAGGTTAATTTAGTAAATGGTGAGCTTACCTCTTGTATTTTCTATGAATAATGACTAGTATTTAACATCAGGATGATGAGACTGTAAGAAAAAATCAAAGAGGATAACTTGGAAGGAGTTTTAAGAAATATCTAATCCAACCTTCAAAACCAATTTCTCTTTGTAGTATTCCAGAATAATGACTGCTTAGGCTCCACCTGAATACTGTTAGAATGAGCTGTGATATTCATTCATAAATTTATTCATTAAATACTTATTGAGCATTAACTATATAGGAAACAGGAAGAAAACTAGATATTAGCACCCACCTTCTCTAGAACTTAATTCACCCGGGAAGGCAGGTATTCACTAAACAGTAACACAATAATTGATACATTATTTGATAGACATTATGAAAATTAAATATAGTATTCTATGAAAGTAGTCAGGGAAAATGGACCCAAGGAAATTGCATTTCATCTAAGACCCAGAAGATGAATAGGTGCTGAGACAAAGAAGAGCCGCCAGAGGACGCACTGTGTGGGATTGACACTATATGTGGGATTGTGGTTTGAGATAGTTGTTCTGACTGCTGTGTGAAAAGTGGACTGGATCAGGGCAAGGATGGGAACAAATAGACCCACAGTCAGGGTAAAAGATGCTGGTGACTTAGGCCAAGATGCTAAACGTGGGGCTGGAGACAAACAGATTGTCCTGAAATATTGTTGGGAATATGCTCAATAGGACAGAGTGATTGTCTGTACATGGAGGTGCATGCATGCTTAGTCGCTCAGTCGTGTCTGACTCTTTGCAACCCCATGGACTCTAGCCCACCAGGCTCCTCTATCCATGGGATTTCCCAGGCAGAACACTGGAGTGGGTTGCCATTTCCTTCTCCAGTGCACAAAAGTGAAAAGTGAAAGTGAAGTTGTTCAGTCCTGTCCGACTCTTAGTGACCCCATGGACTGCAGCCTACCAGGCTCCTCCGTCCATGGGATTTTTCCAGGCAAGAGTACTGGAGTGGGTAGCCATTGCCTTCCCCAATATGCTCTCTATCTCATCAATAATAAACTTCACAAAATGTTTAAACCCCATTTGGTCACCATGGCTACATGAGAACTGAGATAGGGTTAAATTCTGTCTTGTTTATTATCTGCCCAAATTCAGCTGTTTATGTCTTGATACATCTTCGAATAACCTTATCTCCTTCCTCTGGGTTCTTGATATAGCAAAATCCAAGTCAACAGCTCATCAGAAAGGAACCTTGGTATATTGGTCCATGTCTTCCAGTTGCATATGACAGAGCTCCACCTAAAACAAGTTTATGCATTTGACTGGGGTCAGGAATAGACCCATTGACACAAGCCAGGCACATGAGGGAAGTGGTCCGTGGCCACTGTTGGAGAAACTCAGGCAGAGACTAGCAGCCCGATGCTACTTGCCAGAAGAAGCAGAGAGCCAGCGTCTCAGCGTCCCAGAAATGCAGTTCCTTCCGCGCTTTGGAAGGCCCCATAGACCAGTGAGCGGCCCTGTTGTGGTTGTTCTCTGCACACGGTTCTCCATGAAGGGTGCAAAGAATGACATCCCTCGTAGAGAAGCCGGCACTGAAGTCAAGTTCCCCTATGTGTCGTGTCTCCCTCTTCCTTTCTGCCGCTTGTCTTTTATCACATCTTACCAGAGCTATTTCTGTCTATGGGGAGTTAGCAGGAAGATCACATATTGCACAGAGAGCGGGGTGTTAAATTTATGCAAAGGCAAGGAATGTGTTATGGCAAAAATTATTTATTGCATGGCATCTCCCTTGAGGGTTAGTCTCTTGTGAGAGTTTTAAGGACAGCAGCTCTATATTTGTCGCATGGCAGAGCCACACTCCTGCCTGCCTCCTGCTGTCGGTGCCAAAAGCATTTATGTAAAGTCGTGATGCAAAGCTGCCACCTTTAGGAGGCACAAAATGGCCCAACACAGAGCGGCTTGCCTTGTAGCCATTTGTGTTCTGAGAGGGATGAGTCTGCCGCCAGTGAGAAGGAGGAAGGACAGGAGCAGAAAGTGCTGGACGTCCTGGAATTGGGCCATATCATGGCAAGACAGCTTGTTTAGCTAGTAGGACCATTTATGTAGCTCAGGGCATTTTCGAGATGCCATGCTGTGGCTCAGTGTCAAGAATCCATCAGACCTAAAGCTGGATCCTGTTTCTGCCATTTACTAGCTATGGATCTCAGGAGGAGTTAGCTGGCATCTCTGAGCCTTCATCTTCTTGCCTATAAAATAGGGACATTAATAGGCATTTGCATTGTGTTGTATGGAGTAAGTGAAATAAAATATATACTCAATGGTAAGTGCTACCAGTTTTCTCCTTTAAAAAAATAAAAACAATTCTTTTGGTTTAGTTTTTGCTTTTTATTTTTTGGCGTGTGGGATCTTAGTTCCCCTAACCAGGGATCAAAACCACATGCACTGCGTTGGAAGGAAAAGTCTTAACCACTGGACCACCAGGGGATTCCTTCTCCTTTCTTTTTATGAAATTAAGTGTCAGTTCAGTATTTTTCTGAGAGGCTTTATTCCCTGAATCTCACAGGTGGTATTCTCTAGTATAAAAATGACAAATGCTTGCAAAGCCTAGCACAGCTTCCTTATTTTCTTTTAGCAGACACTGCTTATTGATTATGCCTCACTTTCCTGAGAACCCCTCAGGATCCTTCTGAACACAACCCTCAAAGGTCATTTATTAAAAAAAAAAAAAAAAGTCAGAGTTAACATAGAAAGTAAAATATTTTTTCCATCTGTGATCCAGAGCCTGTCCATAAATGACTCTGTTGATTATTGCACCCGGTATGCACAGATGGTTTGTAATGTACATTAAATGTGCAAATGGACCTCCAGGTGCATGGAGGACACAGTGCTTCTGAGAGATGTGCCAACATATTCTTATTCTTGCTTCAAATGTTGAATCATAGAATTTCTATGTCACCTTTGGACATTTGTGCCCCACAGCATATGTTCTTGAGACTAGAGAGGTGTCAGTGCTTCCTCCGCTTCTCATACACATCTAGAGAGTAGAGAGAACAGGGAGGCGCCAAGTACATCAGAGGTTAAGAGCGGCGCTTCAGAGTTGGACAGTCCCTGCCACACACCAGCTATGTAAATTTGGTAAAGTGAGTCAAACTTTCCAAGCTTCGATTTCCCCATCTGTACTTTCGTAAATGAGTATCAATAATACCTGGCCCCAAGGCTTTGTGAGGATTAAAAGAGATGATGCTGGTAAAGAGTGGAGCCGAGGTTCAGGTTTATATTCACCAGTCATTATCATCATCATTATTAATATTAACTGGAATATATTCAGGAGAGCCCAAGATGTTCAAAACCATGTCATAAAAGAACAGAAAAAGAATGGGAGATTGAATAAGCTGGGGAAGACCAGGAACAGATGGTCTATATACTGCACAATGGAATACTATTCACCAATCAACAATCTGCACACCTATGCTACGACAGAGATGACCCTCACTGTGATATTTGACTTACAAAAGAAATATGTGTTTGGTCATCATCTGGCACAGAGCTGCTAAAACCATTGAAATTTCTTGTGATAAGAACAGTAAAGTTATCTTCTGTTATGTTGTGATGGTGACTTGTGGAAAGCCGTTAGGTAACCTAGGTAGTTGGGGGTGGGGGGATGGGGAGGTGGAGCTGGCTAATTGGAAGGTTAGAACTTCTTGATTAGAGGGTTGGAACTTTCAGTCGCCCTTCATACCCACCCTCACCCAACCTTGGGGAAGGGAGAGAAATGGAGACTGAATCAATCACCAACAGCCAATGATTTCATCAACCATGTCTATGTAATAAAGCCTCCCTGAAATCCCAAATGACTGGGTTCAGAGAGCGTCAGGGTTGGTGAACACACAGAGATGTGGGGAGAATGTCACACCTGGAGAAGGCGT
This sequence comes from Cephalophus harveyi, assembly GCA_006410635.1. Lineage (NCBI taxonomy): Eukaryota > Metazoa > Chordata > Mammalia > Artiodactyla > Bovidae > Cephalophus > Cephalophus harveyi. The sequence goes on along the minus strand of SJYT01017318.1, from coordinate 193,211 downwards.
GCGAGTTCCATGCCCTTTCCCCGTACTTTGCCCTGTGCATCTCTCCATCTAACTGTTCTTGACTTACATTCTTTTGTAATAAACCAGCAATCTAGTAAGTACAATGTTTCTCTGAGTTGTGTTGAATTGCTTTAGCAAATTAATTGAACACAATGAGAGGATCTAGATGAGTACATCTGATTTATAGCCAGATTTATCAGAGGCACAAGTAATAAACGGGATTTGTCAGTGGGGTCTGAAGTTGGACAAAGAGGTGTCAGTCTGAGTTAAATGAACCCTTAACCTGTGGAATCTGGTGCTATCTTCTGGTAGATAGTGTCAGAATTGAGTTGAGTCGTGGAACACCCACATGGTATCCTGAGAATTGCTTGCTGGGGTGGGGACCTAGCCCAAACTCCCGACATTGGAATTGATACCAGAAACTAGTCAGTAGGCATCCTCAAATTTTCTAAAAGGTCAGGTTTGACCGTATAGTTGATTGTATTATAGTTTTCAAATATTGGCTACCATCTCCATGTAAGTATCACATCTCTCAGCTTCTTTGATAATTGACTGGTCCATATGACTTACTTTGACCAATTAAACATGAAAGTCGTGATTGCCATGATCAAGCTTTAAGTATCTCCATTAAAATTTCTCATTGGTCCCAACCAAGATGGAGAATGCTCCTTCAGCCTGTGCCCTGAAACAAGGAAGGTTAAAGAGCAGAGACTGAGCTCACCTGCAGCTGACAGATACGTGAGCAAGAAAGCAACACTTGCTGTTGTGAACCATTGAAATCTACATGTCATTTATTACTGTAGCATAAATTAACAAGGTCAAGGCCTTTTCTTTTTAGTCTTATGGGGTATAGTTTCATGCCACTGGGTAGAAGATGAAACATTTCCTTTCAATAATCTTCTGTCAGTAAAAGCTGTCTAAAAGTAAGGAGGATTGAGACTTCCCTGACTGTCCACTGGTTAAGAATTCACCTTCCAACGCAGGGGTGCAGGTTTGATCCCTGGTCAGGGAACTAAGATCCCACATGCCTCTGGCCAAAAACCCAAACATGAAAAACAGAAGCAATATTGTAGCAAATTCAATAAAGACTTTAAAAATGGTCCACATTAAAAAAAAAAATCTTAATAAAAGTGAGAAGACTGCTTTGATTGATAGTGAATTCCTTAACAATGGAAGAATTCAAACAAAATTGAATAATTACTTGTTTCCAGTATTATACAAAATTGTAGCAAAGAGACTTTTGAAGGTCAAAAGTTCTTGGTATTGGGGGAGAAATTTGCTCTGGAATCAAGCAAACGTCTCTATGTCAGACTTAGAAAGTTTTATACACTGCTATTTGCTATGCCTCTGCTGCTGCTGCTGCTAAGTCACTTCAGTCATGTCCGACTCTGTGCAACCCCATAGACGGCAGCCAACCAGGCTCCCCCATCCCTGGGATTCTCCAGGCAAGAACACTAGAGTGGGTTGCCATTTCCTTCTCCAGTGCATTAAAGTGAAAAGTGAAAGCCTCTACAAAATGATATTGCATATATAGTGTTTTCCAAACTTATTTCATCAGAACACCCTCCTCACTCCTACCCTTCACCATTCCCCAAAGAACATCTAATGGGACAAATGGGTTTTTGTTGTTGTTTGTTTGTTGGCCACACCTCACAGCATTTGAGATCTTAGTTCCCCGACCAGGGATCGAACATGCACACTCTGCCTTAGGAGCTCGGAGTCTGAACCACAGGACCACCAGGGAAGCCCCAAAACAAATGCTTTCTGAAACACATTTTAGGAAATGCTGGGTTGACAACTTCATGATTGTCATTGTTTCATACCAGATAGAGTTTGAGGTTTGTTACAACACTAAGGGTCGCATGAATTAGTCATGATTTGAGCCTTCAAGGAGAACACCAAAGACTTGCTGGCAGCATGGGGTGCTATTAATAGTTAAAACGAAGAGCTGATGCCGATTGAATCAGTCTGCCTCCGACTCCACTGCTTATCGGTTATGTGCCTTGAGTAGGTTAGCCATCCCTTTTTTCTCAGAACTTAATGTTCCAAGAATTTATATCTTATCCACTCTGGAAAATTCACAGTTATATTTTTAAACATCGCCTTTCCCTCATTCTCTCTCTATTCTACTTAAATGACAGATTCTCTCATTCTATGCAGTGGGTCTCACGCTTCCCTCAGAGGCTTTATCTCTGGATTCCCTGTGATGCATTCTTCAGAATCATCTCTTCAGCTGTATCTAAACTGATACTTCATTTGTTCATTGGATTTTTAATTTGGGGGAACCCAGTTTTTAATGTCTTGATCTTTATCATTAATGCTTTTATCTTTCCAAGCAATTTGGCCTTTTCTAATAATATTATCTTTTTTTTTTAATTACTAGTCTGCTTATCTGTTGGATGCTTTAAAAAATTCTGACTTTGCAGTTTCTTTGGACTGTTCTTTTCTCTCAAACTCTTGGGAGTTGCTTCCCTTGATGATTGTGATTGTTAAAATTGCTTTGTGGTGAGTCACTTCCCCATATACTTTGTACATTTTTATTTTAAGTCAGGCTTCCCAGGAGGCTCAGTGGTGAAGAATCTGCCTGTAATACAGCAGATGTGGGTTCGATCCCTGGGTAGGGAAGATCCCCTGGAGTAGGAAATGGCAACCCACTCCAATATTCTTGCCTGGGAAATCCCATGGACAGAAGAACTTGGCAGACTACAGACTGTGGGATCACAAAGAATTGGACACGACACCAACTAGACAATGCTTGTTAATTCATCTTTACCAAAGACTAATTTTTGACGTGATGGGAAGTTCATGTATTTTGGGAGTGAATCAGTGTTTCTAAGCCCTTGTTTTGGCCCCTATGAAGGGGTCCAGGTTAACCAGAACCAGGAATCATCTTTTATATTCATATTTTTCATTCAGATTTCTGAACTCCATATCACAAGTTTCAGTTTCCAAACCCATCTGTAATGAAAGTTTAGGGGTTTTGTTTTTCACCATTTTTTTTTTTTTAACCTTCAAAAGAGCTCTGGGTGGAGAAATGCGTCTTTGTAAATTCCCGGGGTTTGGTGGTTCAAGTTTTTCTAATTCTATTTTCACTAAGAATTAGTTTTTTGTGGTTCCAGTTTTATGAAGTCACAGTTCCAACTTGCCACCTGTCACAGACTCCAGGCCTTATCTCCTGTGCTATATGAGACTGAAACCCATGCCCATAAACAGGTGAACAGTTTTCTAAGGTCTACCATTATTCGCTACCCACCAGGGTTGCCACAGTATGAGATTTTACACTTACAGTATGGCTTTCAATTCTTTCTTTGTTTTTGGCATTTGGTAATTTTCTTGGCTTAAATACAAAATAAGCTACATGTATATATCTTGCTTTTTAATCTATTATATTTTTCCCATCATTTCCACTTGTAAGATTGTATATATGTAGCAGGAAAGCTTCTGGCTTACTGCACACTGTCAAGTCCTTCGTCTTAGAACAATGTATATACACATATCTGTCTCATCCTCTATAAATCTAGTGTAACAGCATCTACTTCATTGGTCAATATGAAGATACAATATTTAATGAAACTAATGCCTTCAACATAGTGTCAGTCACATAGTGAATGCTCAGTAAATGTAGGGCATTATTATTGTTATTATTGAAATAAGACATATGCATTTTGAAAAGTATAAATATGTCAGAGGACCCTAGAAAGGGATAGTGATTTGTCTGTCCCTTCAGCGAACATTTCTGAGCCCTTTACAGACACAGTCGGCTTCTGGGAAAAGTTATTAATAGAGCTTGAAATTGCCCGTCTGCCCTAGGCAACCATTGGATTGAGGGTTTCAAGTAGAGGGAGACAAAGCAAGTCCATTTCATGACCTCTCAAGAGTACCCTCGTGGGCAGAAAGCTCTCCTAAAGAAAGTGACTGCGGTGTTTGGCCTTATCTCATGACCTGACTTAATACGTGAGGAGAGAGGCACTTGAGAGTCGGCATTCTGCTAGGTCATTCTACCCATCGCACGGGGACTTGGCAGGTCACCTTTGCAAGCAGGATGTGCGTGGTGTAATGGCTGTGATAATAAGCTAACTACCCTTCTTTGAGTCCTTCCCATGGGCCAGGCTGTGTTCCATACATTTCCCATTTGATCTTTATAAGGAGTTAAGTGCCATTACGATGATGCCTGTTTAAAGCTGAGGAAGGTGATTGCAGGGTCGCAGCCCTGTACCTGGCTGAAACATGAAAGAGCTGGCTCACCCTGCTTAGGAGCTTCGTAATGGCTGATACTGGGGGTGGGCAGTAAAGAGAAGCAGGAGCAAGTGGTGTAGTGGGGCGATGACTGACTCCAGCGTGGTGTCAGTGTTAGTCCAGAAAGCACAGCAGAGCAAAAGAAAAGGTGAATTAACTTAGACCGAGTGCTTGCTGGAAATAATACAGTTTGCATACATGCTGTCTGCTTAAAATGCATTTAAATCCCTAGATTCTGTGAGGCAGAGATGTCTATCCCCGTCTTGTTGCTGTTGTTTAGTTGCTGAGTCATGTCCAACTCTTTGTGACCCCATGATCTGCAGCATGCCAGGCCCTTCTGTCATCCACTCTCTCTCCCTGAGTTTGCTCAAAATCATATCCATTGAATCAGTGATGCCATCTAACCATCTCATCCTCTGCTACCCCCTTTTTCCTTTGCTTTCAGTTTTTCCCAGCATCATGGTCTTCTCCAGTGAGTCAGATCTTTGTCTCAGGTTGCCTGCATATTAGAGCTTCAGCATTAGTCTCTCCAGTGAATATTCAGGATTGATTTTCTTTAGGATTGACTGGTTTGATCTCCTTGCTGTCCGAGGGACTGTCAAGAGTCTTTTCCAGCACCACAATTTGAAAGCATCAATTCTTCAGCACTCAGCTTCTTTATGGTCCAACTCTCACATCTGTACGTAACTCCTGGAAAACCAAAGCTTTGACTATCTGGCCCTTTGTCAGCTAAGTGATGTCTCTGCTTTTTAATATGCCATCTAGGTTATACATGGATAAATGATTTCTCAGGCAGGTAACTTTCCCCTGACTCCCATCTACTAAATAGTACTTGGGCATTCTGACTCAATCCTACAAAACATATCTCCCTCTCAAAGCCCGCAACCTCTGAGCCTCTGAAGAAGTGGGACATGCATTTGTATCTGTTTCAATGCCCAAGAGGAGCATGTGTAATATACCAACTGTCTGCCAGAAAAAAAGAGAGACTTGAGGGATTTGGGGTTTAGGGACTATGTTAGGAAAAAAATATAGAAATATAAAGAAGGAATATAAATATAAAAATATGGTAGTAAAGAAGCAAAGGTAAACCGAGGAGGACTGATGTTTGCCATGATAAGCCCTGGAGTCGTGAAGGCAAGAAGGCTTTCATTTCCATTGAGAAGAAAATCCAAACCCTCGTCTGGGGTATTGGGAGCTGAGTTTCCCAGAATTCTCTTTGTTCTGAGGTTCTGGTTTAGAGTGGGCCAAGAGAGAAAGTCATCCTACACTCAGAAGGATGTCATGGTCACATATGGCAGTGAACAGGCACAGAGAAAATCAGCGGCTTTACCCACCCACACGCTCCTCGGTGGCCAGCTCATCGTCTCAGCTGCTGACCACCGCCCAGGCACTTGGCTGCGACTCCATGACAGCAGTTATACCCATGCAACTGCCCCCTGGAGGCAACAGCTCCCAAAGACCACTCCTGAGCACCCACACCATTTCGGGAGGCCAACGTGCTTGTGGTTGTGGGTTTCCCACAAGCTTTGATACCCACACCTTGTCTGTGCTTCAGTGATGTATCTATGATCCTTCAACTCCCTCCCTCTAGATACCCACTTCCCTGCACCTCCTACATGCGTGGAAAGTCTAACTCCTATAATAAATCTCTTATTTTTGTGCTACTTGCAGTGGTTCTATATCCCTAACTGAAACCTGGAAGGTGCACCTGGCCCACAAGGGCTCAGCCTGCCTCTCCAGCCTCTCTCTCAGCCATCTTCCTCATGCTCCTCCTAATCCACTCTCCCTAGAACATGCTGTGTTCTTCACCAGCTTAAAGTTTTTCCTGTTGATGTCTTTTTTGAACATTCCTTAGGTTTTAGCCATTGAGAGCAAGAAGATAACAGGATTTAGCAAGAGAAAGAGTATTCCTTTTCACCCTTCTGATCTCAGCTGAAATGCCGCATCCTCCTGAGACCCTTCTTAACCACCTCTATTAAGAAAGTGTCTCAGGTTTCCTATCACAGCACTCTGTCTCTTTCCTGTCCCTTACATCTGTCTGTGCATTCTTCAATTGATGTGTGTGCTTTTACACTGTCTGTTTCCCTGCACCAGAATGTGAAATGTGTGTCTCAAAGTGAAGTCGCTCAGTCATGTCCGACTCTTTGCGACCCCATGGACTGTAGCCTATCAGGTTCCTCCATCCATGGAATTTTCCAGGCAAGAGTGCTGGAGTGGATTGCCATTTCCTTCTCCAGGGGATCTTCCCAACCCAGGGATCAAACCCGGGTCTCCCGCTTTGCAGGCAGATGCTTTACCGTCTGAGCCACCAGGGAAGCTATGTGTAGGCATATGCTATTCACTCTCGTGTATGTGACCAGCACAGTGTCTGACACACAGTAGGGTTCTCAAAAATGTTTGTTGTGCACATGAACGAACGAGCAGACCTGGCCCACTGCACTAGCTTCTAGTATCAAATCACATTGGGTTGGTCATGAGGATGATGTTGGTACTGAGGGTGGGACAGGAGGACAGAACTGGGTCAGATTGTTCTTCACTTTTCTACCTGTGGTTTGTATAACGTGAGTTCTCAAAAAAAAAAAAAAAAAAAAAAAAGGGCGGGGGATGGTTTGCTGAGAAAAGTAAAGGATATAGGAGCAAAAGAGCTGGATGACAGAGGCAAGATGGATTTGAAGGGCCTGGTAATGTTTGGCAGGGAAGAGAGAGGATCCAGGCAACCTGGGTACTGTGGGAGGAAATGCAAAAAGGATGAGAATTCCCAGGGATCCTGTAGAGAAGGGAATTGGTGAAAGACAAACATCTACCAGGGGACATATATTTTTTCTTAATTTTGCTCAGGGTTGTGCTATGTAAATTTTCTCCATTCCATAATTGCCAGTGAATCCACATTGCTCACTAATGCTTCGGTGTCAGTGGATCCTTTAGGGGAATTGAACAGCTGTGAAGTCTGCAACCAGGTTGGTAATGAGATAAATGCAGAGACAGTACATGGCCGGTGGACTTGAAGGCTGAGCTTCACCCTTAGACTTACGGTTGACACTCCATAATCCTATGTATTGAGGAGAAGGTTGCAGAAATCTCACAGTGACACACGCAGAGGCTTCTACTCTTAAAATATACCAAAGAAACCAAATTAATGAAGGTTATCCAGTGCTTTTCCAGTCTAAGCATCCTAGTGAGTCTGAATCTTGGAGGTGGAAGAAGCTTGAGAACTGAAAGTCATCAGATCCCAAGAGTAGGAGTAAGAACCAAAGATTCTCTTTACTTAATACTGTTGTTAGTGCTTACAACTTCTTGGTGGTCCTCCTCAGACTGATGTTTACTGGAGAGTATAAATGCAAACTAGAAATAATGTGTATTCTTATAAGCCAGCTGCCATGTGAAAAGCTTGGTCTGAATCCCTCACTGATGAAAGACCATCTGGTGAGAAGGAGATGCCTGGCAGAGATGAAGTGAGGCTCCCAGCTAATAGCCAGCACCAGGGGTCCAGACATGTGCGTGAGGTCATCTTGGATGCTCCAGCCCATCAAGCTGCCCAGCTGACACCATGGGCAACAGAGTTGAACCATCTCTGCTAAGCCTGGCCTGAACTCCTGACCCACAGTGCGGGCGAAAACATGACTGGTGTTTTAAGTTACTGGAACAAACAAACAAAAAATGACATAACACTACAGCACATACCGCAAGGCCAAACATGCTTTTTCCCCAGCATCTTTTGTTGTCCATGCATTCCTTTGTGTCAACTTGTTTGACTGTCTTTTACCTCTTGCTCTTGGAGAGGAGGCCTGAAAATTTACTGGAAATCGAGTATTCTGTTCAGTCAGGACCCAGTTAATCAAGCATTTATAGGTTCCTTCTGATAATGAGTTTGGGAAAATTGAAACAACAGAAGACCAAGTCCAGAGAGTTGACCTAGATTATGGAACCAGCTGCTGGCCAGGGTCTCTCCCCTTTTCTCTAGAGGATAATTAGCACTGAAAGTTGTAAAGAGCCCTTCATACAAGGATGCCAGGCAAGAACATTCCTCAAGACACCACGAAAGAGGCAGTCTCCCAGGAAGTCCAATTAAAAATGTGTTTGGTTGTAAAAGCGGCCAAGTTTTAGTCATTCAGATGCCTGTCAGCACCTGTGACTCTGTGTTCACACCATATTCTTCATCAGGAAGATTTCCCTGGGCATCGAGGACTTTGAGTTAAGGTGACCTTCAGGTGCAAATGTCTTAAGATAAATGGTTCATAGTGAGGACATTTGAGGCATCAGTAATAAGGCTGAAGGAATCATATGAATGTGCCATTAATACAGTGAGAGGAAAATTCAAGGAAATCTGTTTGTCATAGAATGAAGAAGCTTGTTTGCACTGGAAGGAATTTGGGGTACTAGTGACTCTGGGGTGCCCAGGTCATCTCAGGTGTGCTTCCTTGGGGTGCAGCATTGAGAAAGCACCAACTTGACTTGGTGGAAAGGAGTACTTTGATAGGATGACAATGCCTATCTTTGCAACAAGATGACAAATGTAGGAACCCACTCTATTCATCTACCATATTTTATCTCATACCAACTCTTTACAATTAGGCAATGCTTCATGGAAAAGCTCAGCATCCCACATGCTGAATGTCCTGTGGGAAATTAGTGGAAGGGCCAGGATTTGCCTCCTTGATGAGTTTGTACTAGTTTTCCCCACTCATATTTGGCATGGGGTTCAGATTTGTAACCCTATATTTGCCTGTTACACTGAGATCGACGTCCTTTGCTTTGATTTATGGCACATTTTAGGGATTTGGGCTCAGAATCTCTCCTCAAGTCCTGGAACTCAAGAAAGACAGTTGTTGTTCAGTTGCTAAATCATGTCTGACTCTTTGTAACTCAGCATGGACTGCAGCACGCCAGGCTTCCCTGTCCTTCCCTATCTTTCAGAGTTTGCTCAAACTCATGTCCACTGAGTCAATGATGCCATCCAACCATCTCATATTCTGTTGCCTGCTTCTCCTCCTGCCCTCAATCTTTCCCAGCATCAGGGTCTTTTCCAGTGAGTTGGCTCTTTGCATCAGGTGGCCAAAGTATCAGAACTTCAGCATCAGCATCAATCCTTCCAGTGAATATTCAAGGTTGATTTCCTTTAGGGTTGGCTGTTTTGATCTCCTTGCTGTCCAAGGGACTCAGAAGTTTTTTCCAGACTGCCCTATGTCCAACCTTCATTAGCATCTTGCTTGGCCAGAACCTCACTAGGTTTTTGAAAAGGAAATTTGGACAAGTCTCTATTTGAAGCTGTTTCACATATATCTTTAGATTTAGTAGTTTTGGAAACATCCTTTATGCTCTGAGTGCAAGTCTGGATTTTGGGGCTCCTGTCTCTAGATGTATTTGATATGTCACCTGTGATGGGTTCCAAGACTCAGAAATACTGTGGATTGCACAGCTCCAGCCCAAGTGTTCAGTTTCCCCTCCCTTGAGAGAGAGGCTCGGCTACTATCCATCCCCACGTGGAAGGACCAGATGAGAGCGTGAAGACACTGAAGCAGCATCTGATCTCTCAGGGACTCCAGCCAGCGTTTGGAGAAGAACACGTTCTTGCCGCTTGTCCAGGCTGACTCTAAAACAACCAAGCAGATCCAGTTGACATTCTCCCTCTGGGCTATTGACTCACTCTCAACCTTTGGCAACCTGGTTCTCATTATAGATGGAAATACTCTGACTGAGGTCGCCCTCCGGCTGCTGACCTGACAGCTGTCTTAGGAGAAGAGCACCTCTCCTTTCCCTCCATGCCTTCCGCTTGCCTGCCCGGTCTCTGACAGTCATTAAAGCTCTTATAACTACTGTCCTTCACACACACACACACACACACGCATGCATGCATGCAGCTGCACACACGTGTGGACTCATCTGGTGTGTCTGTGTGTATTGGGTATTGCTAACAGAGGACAGTAAAGCTAGAGACTTCCTAGATAAAGTACCCCAGTCAGTCTCTAGCTCATTACTCTGATTTATTCGGAGCATTTGCCACTGGGGTTTGTGGGCATTGTGACAGGGAGCATTAGGACAGTGCCTGGCAGATGGTGAGTGAGCAGTGCCTGTCAGCTGGCATCAACCAGATAAAGGCAGCAGAGCTCCTGGGGGTGGGGATGGAACCACAGGTCTCCTTCCTTCCTTCTTTGCCACACATCCGAGGGACCTTATTAGCTTAAACATCCCAACTGAATCAAAGCAGCTCAGTTAAGAAAGAAGAAGCCGAGACCCAGAAGTTCTGTTATTTGGCCCAAGTCACACACCTGCAATAAAGCCAGAACCAGGTCCAGGTTGTCTGACTCCATCTGAGTCCTCATCCCGCATGTCCACCAACTTCACTTCTCCTAAAGACTGAAGTGTAGTTAACGCAGACTAAGGTTCATCTACCATTAACCGTTCTGGAATTAACAGTTAATAATTATGCTCATAGATGTGATATTAATGTGGAGTTACTAACTGTATTAGCAATTGAGATGAATCATGAATTAAATATTTATGGTGATTCAAATGATCATAGTAACAGAATGGAGACTGAGATCAGCCAGAAAGTCTGCTTTTCTCAAAGCATTTCTTCTTATCAGAGAGAAGAGAGGGTTTTGTGGTCACAGAAGTTTGGAAAATAATTCACCACACTCAGGAGCATATTAAAAGGCTCTGAGAAATGCTGCAGGAAAGGAATCTGTTTCTATGCTTTTATTTGCCCGCCAAACTGTCTTGAGGGATATTACCTGTTAAAACTCATTGAAAGTTTTTGTGAAACAAACTGTAGTAAATGGATAACAAGCTATGAGCCCAACTAGGTACATAAGCACAGGTCATCTGGGCTTTCAGGGTCCCCTGCAGCTGTGGGCTTTAAACTGCAGCGTTTACTTTATTCTAAAGAGAACATAGCAGGGGCTTCCCTGGCAGTCCAGTGGTTAAGAATCTGCCTTGCAACGCAAGGGATACCTGTTTGATCCCTAGTCCGGGACGATGCCACAGCCTTGAAGCAACTAAGCCCACGCACCACGCCTACCGACCGAGCACTCTAGAGCCCATGAGCACACGTACTGCAGCCGCTGGAGCCCACGCACCTGTGCTCCGCAGCGAGAGAAGCCGCTGCAGTGAGAAGCCCACAGCGCAGGAAGAGCAGCCCCTGCTCGCTGCAACCAGAGAAGGCCCCCGGGCAGTGGTGAAGCCCCACCACGGCCCCCAAATTAATATTACTTTATTCATATTTTAAAAGTTAAAGAGAACATTGCAGAGAAAGAGGTGGGATGTGTATAGCCTGGGGTCTTTGCCTGTTTCCTCTGCTTCAGCCAGAGAGGTTCAGCTTTTCTGTGGTTTGGACATTGATACTGTGCATAAAATAGCCATCTGCTTATTCAGCAGATAATGCCCAGCATGTGCCAGCCACGTCTGATGCACTTGGGATAAATCACTGACCAGAAACAATGGAGATTCTGACTTCACAGAACTTGGCAGAGAAAGAGGAGACAGTAGATAATAAATGTGATAAGCAAGAAAATTACATAGTATGTTCAAGGATGATCAGTGCTATTGGGGGAAAAAAGAAAAAAATAGAGTAAGGGGGACTGGACATGCAGGGGGCTGCAGGGGTGTCATTTGAAGTAGGGATCAAGGCCAGACTCACTAAGAAGGTGATACTTGGACAGAGGATTGGAAGAGATGAGAGTAAGCCCTGCACACATCTGAAGGAAGAACATCCAGAGAGAACAGCCAGTGCAAAGGCCCTGAGGCCAAGTGGAGAGCTGAGGAGAGAGTGCCAGAGATGTATTAGAGAGGCCAGAAAGGGCTGTGATCAGGGCTGGGTGTGCTTATGCTCTGATGGGCACTCAAGGGCACAGAAATAAATAAACATGTAGAGGAGACCAGGTTGGACTATTTACTGTAACTTATGATGTACCCATCAGAATCTAATCAATAAAACAGAAATGACTTGCTTATATTCCAGAGAGAGAATTTAATGTGGGACATTAATTAAATAAGTGAAGTTGTACAGTCGTGTCTGACTCTTTGCAACCCCATGGACTATAGCCTACCAGGCTCCTCAGCCCATGGAATTTTCCAGGCAAGAGTACTGGAGTGGGTTGCCATTTCCTTCTCCGGGGGACCTTCCCAACCCAGGGATTGAACCTGGGTCTCCCGCACTGTGGGCAGACGCTTTACCATCTGAGCCACCAGGGAAGCCCTCTTCATTAATTACACAGTTGATAGGAAAATTGGGGGAAACAGGGCCAATGATTAGTAATACCAGCAGACACGCCCAGCCCTCCACTGGAGGGACAGAGGGAGGAGGCAGTGGAATGGAGCATGGGGGCTGGGCTCACATGGCAGAACCTGAAGCCCGAAAGAGCTGGATGGACAGAGGAGACGCAGTCTTGGCCAGAGACCCCACTTGAAGCTCCCTCCTTCCTTATGCCTTTCATTCTCTTGTTAAGACTCTGCCTGGAAAATACCACCTGCAGAGATGAGCCCTTCTCCAAACAGCTACCCTAGGGATGGCTTACGGTGTCACAGTTCTGTGACTTAAGGCACAACCATTTTTAAAAACTTTTTATTTTGTATTTGGGTGTGGCACTAGTGGTAAAGAACCCACCTGCCAATGCGGGAGATGCAGATTCAGTCCCTGGGTTGGGAAGATCCCCTGGAGCAGCGCATGGCAACCCACTCCAGTCCTTCTGCCTTGAGAATCCCATGGGCAGAGGAGCCTGGCAGGCTACAGGCATGGAGTTGTGAAGAGCAGCACATGGCTGAAGCGACTTAGCATGCACATAGCCGATTAACAATGTTGTGATAGTTTCGGGGGGACAGAAAGGGACTTGGCCATACATATACATGTATCCATTCTCCCCCAAACTCTTCTCCCATTCAAGCTGCCACAGAAAATTGAGCAGAGTCCCCTGTGCTATATAATCAGTCCTTGTTGGTGATCCATTTAAAATAAAGTAGTGTGTTCAAGACAGAACCATTTCATTCGCTCATTTTCCTATGCTTTGGGCAGAGCTCACCCAGGACTGTCTGTTGCTGCTCCAGCAGACTTTAGGAGGACAACTCCCTAGAGCTGGAGGGTCCACTTCTGAGATGGCTCTCATGTGGCTGGACACTGGCTGGAAGCTCAACTCACACTGTCTGCAAACTGAACCACATAGCTCCCCGCCTTTGCTCTCCAGACTAACTAGTAATCTTTGTGGTCTGTGGTCCTCCTCCACCTAGATGTCTGGCAGGTGGAAATAATAGTGGAGGCTCGTGAATTTGGATGTTGGAGAGATTGGGTGGGGCTTAGGGCCAGCTGATTAGTCTTTCAGGATCCTGGTCTGCACATCCATAACAGCAAACCGTCCATGGGCAAACCTCCCTTACAAACTGATTCTGAGACTGAACGAGATCCTGTAGGCAAAGCCCAGGACCAGCACTGAGCCAATGACTGCCCTCTTGGTCTCTCTCCCCCACTAGCAATACCAACCAGAATAAACAGAGGACGACTAGGTTCTTCTCAAAGAAAGCTTCCTTCCATTAAACTCTTAAACAATGAAGAGAGGAAAGAGGAGACCAGGTTGGCAAGGAAAGGATGGATGCAAGAAGAAAGGAATCATAGCCTGTCCATTTTAGCTCTGTGGCTTGAGTTAAACTGGCCTAGCAATTTCTATACACACTCAGTGTCCCCCAGGTTAATCTGTAATGGAAAGAACACTTGCTTTAGGCTGGAAGGACCAGAATTCAAGCCTCAGCTCTGTATTAGAGTGAGAATAAGTTGGGTGACCCTTAGGCAAGGCACTATATGACCTTGACTTTCCATACTTACACCTGTGGATATTTCTTCCTCCCTCTTAGGTTTCTGTGCAAATTGAACTAGGTAATTATATATATTCAAGCACTCTGCAAAGCCAGATAAAAATGGAATGGATTAATTATAATTTCTGTAACTATCACCATTGCCATTTTAGACTCTTATTCCAATCCCTTCTTCCTTTGTCTTCTGGGATGCTCCCTACTTTGCCCAGAAAACTCATTCATTAGACGTGTGGGAGGATAATTCCCACACGGGAAAAAGATACACAGCTTCCAGATCAGATAAGTGGAAATGTTTAAATTTTTCATCTATTCCCTTGTCTGCTTTTTGGTCAATAGCTTATTCTGACAACTTCATTACCTCCTAATTACTCCAGGTTCCTTTGCTCATTTTCTGTGTGTGATAAAAAACCCTCCCAAGAAAGGGATTTGACACTAGAAGTCACTCGACTCCTGACTGACAACCAGACTGCCCCGGCTCCCTTGAATGCGATTTTCTTTCTCTTTGTTGGAAATATTTGCAAAAGCCCTTCTAGTGCCTTGCGTGATGGTCCTTTTCTGCACACTTTACCTGCCACTGGAAGATGTGAGTGATAAGACACTTTGTCTTCTTTCTCTCGTCAGAGCCGATTTATCCTCTGCCTATAAATCTTTGAGCAGCCCTTCAAGAAGCTGTATCAGATGTGCCTTAATCTTTGTATTACTCGTTTCTTAAAGGAATTTTAATCAATTGGGCTTTAATTATACGTCCCTCAGAACGTGCCAGCCTTTTCTTAGCAAGGCACTTTATCCTTGGGATTTGATAATCACTCTCACTTTCTCATGAGGCTATACTTAGAAAATTGGAGGAGGAAGGGGGCTTTGAGGTCACCCAGCCTCCTGTGATGCCCAAACCTGGCAGCTTGTATTAATCCCAGGGCTTTTAATTAAAAGCACAGATTCCCAGACAACTCTCATCCGAGTGGAGCTCTACCAAGTGTATGCTTAAGGTGCTACCCAGGTGATTCTAGTGAACAGGCAGCTGAAGGAACCATGAGTCTAGTCCATGGATTTCAAATCAGAGATGACTTCAGGATGGAAAGAAAGAGCAAGGAGTTTGGAGTTTGGGGGATGGGACACGAGGTCAAGTTTCATAGCCTGTTCATACCAGTGGAGCATCCTAGGGCAGGTTCCTGATTCTCTGTGGCCTGAATTTCCTAACATGTAAAGTGGGAATCATGGTGCTATTTGTTGTTGTTTTTGTTTAGTCAGTAAGTCATGCCCAACTCTTTTGTGACTCCATAGACTGTAGCCCACCAGACTCCTCTGTCCATGGGATTTCCCATGCAAGAATACTGGAGTGGGTTGCCATTTCCTTCTCCAGGGGATATTCTCAACCCAGGGATAAAACCCATGTCTCCTGCATTGTCAGGCAGGTTCTTTACCACTGAGCCACCTGGGAAGCCCTTCCTGGTGCTATGGGAAGCCCTTCATGGTGCTATAGTTCTGATGCTTAAAACAGAAAAACATATAGTGGTGTCTAGCATAGTATTGATCCCTTCCCAATGGGAATTTGATCCCTTCCTCTTCTGTGTGCTGTGTGCTTAGTCGCTCAGTCGTGTCCAACTCTTTGCAACCCCATGGACTATACCCAATAAGCTCTTCTGTCCATGAGATTTTCCAGGCAAAAATACTGTAGTGGGTTGCCATGCCCTCCTCCAGGGAGTCTTCCCAACCCAGGAATTGAACCCAGGTCTCTTGCATTGCAGGTGGATTCTTTACTGTCTGAGCCATCAGGGTCTCTGTTATTTCCAATTTTGCACAGTCTAACTAAAATTGTGTTTTTATGATTACCAGTGTTTCCTTGGTGATCATTTATGTAGCCCTTAATTTAATCCTCACAACATCACTATGAGGATGGTACTATTATTATCTCCAATTTACATATAAGAAAAAAAATATATAGTTAAGTTATGCAAAACTCCACAACTCAAGTGGTGGTGTTGGAATCTGAATACAGAGCACCTGGCTCCAAAGCCCATGAAGTTTCTACTGACTTCCTTCCCTACTTGGCTGGACTGGGACTAGGGAGTGGCAAGCAGGGAGCTGAAGAGACCCCATTTAAGAAGGCTCTCACTCTCACTAAACAGTCTGCCCTTGCGAAGCCCCAAGAGTAAGGGTCCCCTTAAATTTTGCTCCCTAAGATTCTATCTGTTTTCTCTTTGGTCAGACCCTAGTGGGAGGGCCTTCCAACCAGAGAAGCATAAATGACTGAAAAGTGATGAAAAGGGCATTGCTGGCCTCTTCTGCTGTCTTCCCATCCAAAGGGACACAGCAGTGGGGCATTTAATCCCTGACATACAGAAGGGCCTGAGAAGGCTGAAGGATGAATAGGTCCCCATGAGTTACAAGGAACATCTGAGCTCTGGCCTCCACTTCCACCCCCTACAACACACACACACACACACACACACACACACACACACACTCTGGACCAAGATCGAGCACTTTGGTTAGCTTGAAGCTAATGACCCTTCCCCAGATGATTCTCAAAGCTGGCTAGAGAATGGAAGGGAAACTGAGGCAGGATGGCCTTTAGCTGGGAGCCAATGGATTTGCTGCAGGGAAAGCAGAACTATGAGTGGGGTCGGGGGGCCAGGACAATCTTGACTTTAGATTTCCTCCCTCGGCATGATCCAGGGCATCACTTTGAATCTTTTGAATAACCTTGTCAGAATGCCATTCATAATATTTTACAGGTGGTAAAAACTGAGGGTTAAGAGGGAAGGTCTGTTCAGAACTAGAAGATAAGAGGTAGAAAATGAGTATTAAGTACTATAACTTAAAAATGTTCACAATCTAAAAGTTGAGAATTTTTTTTTTCCAGTGGGAATTTTTAGGACATCAAGCCCAAGAGATGGTGTCTCAAGTGCCCCTGTGAGAACTGCTCCCAAGGAGGTGAAAGGAGGAGCCAGGTTATGTAGAAGTGTTGCAACGAAGGGCAGGTAGTCTGAACATCGAAAGATGATTGTTAATTACAGAAAGCCAGATATCTCAAGTTAAGGAATTTAGCACTTAACTAATTATGGGGACATGCAAGAGTCTGGGCTCACTGAAATCATTCCTTTGATATGCACCTCAGCTCTGGGGGGCCAGGATGCTGTGTTTTCACATCCTAAGTTCCCTTGGGGCTCACCAGCTCACCATCTGTGGTGGCTGTAATTGCTGGCAACTAGGACACCCTTGTTTACTGATATGGCAGGAAATATTCCATTTCTCAGTACCTACCCCATGCCATATTACTTGTGCTATTTAATGTTATTTAGTTATCACAGGAAACTTGTGGGGTAGGTAAAAACATATTCTTTATACAGATTTGGAGGGATAGTAGATCAGCCCTGGGATTTCTTTGGAAGGACTGATGCTAAAGCTGAAACTCCCATACTTTGGCCACCTCATGTGAGGAGTTGACTCATTGGAAAAGACTCTGATGCTGGGAGGGAGTGGGGTCAGGAGGAGAAGGGGATGGACATGAGTCTGGGTGAACTCCGGGAGTTGGTGATGGACAGGGAGGCCTGGCATGCTGCGATTCATGGGGTCCTAAAGAGTCAGACACGACTGAGCAACTGAACTGAACTGAACTGAGAAGCAAGGAGAGTATTGTACTTGCTTAATCTTATACAAGAACCATGATTCAAACCACATTGGCTAGACCCCAAAGCCGTAGTTTTTGTTCCCAAAATGGTGCACAGATTTCAGCTTCTGGCTGATTGTCAGTGGCTCTCTGGTGTCCTCTGTTGAGGTGAATACAGAGAGGGCATGTGGGTTTGATTAGTGATGTCATCTGGGTTTGATTAGTGATGTCTGCCATGGCCTTGGATGGAAGCGTGAGCATGCATGCCATCCTTACACCACAGTCTCTCCAGGAAACTAACCCCACATCATGGATCAGGCATGTCTTCTGAAAGCAAACTCCACACCTCTATTACCATCTCACATCCCACGTTGTTTTCTTGAGTGCTTACTGTAAACTTCTTCCCGGAGCATTTCTGTAGCTGCTGTGCCTATATCAACAAAGATGCATTCTCTGAATTCATTTGCTACACTGATATCCGAATTGACACATTTACCTGAACTGACTGCCTAGTGAAGATGACAGGAATTTTGCCCATTTTACACAGATGGGGGACCAAGGCAGAATGTCACAGAGCGAGTCAGCAGTGAAACTAGGACTCAGATCTGGAACTGTGATCTCCACATGGTGTTCTCAGCACTAAAGCTTGTTGAGAGAGGAGGGGTGAGAGGGAGGAAGCAGTGACAGTTGTTCTGGGGGGAGGCCGTGGAGAAAAGTAATTGCCGCAGGTCTGTTTGTTCACACCTCCCTCTAAAGAAGAGCTGTGTGTCTCAGCACATAAACAATGAAATAAACTGCCTCTGGCAGGCCCAGGGTAGAGTATCAATGTGAGGAGGCCGGCTAGCTGAGATGCTTGGTGTTCTGCATCAGAGGCGGGGTAAGAGAAACAGGCAAAGAGCCTCTGAATTGGAAAGAGAGGCCAGCCTGAGACACAGACTCAGGGGCTAAACTACTCTTTTCAAAGAAGCTGATTCCTTTTCAGCCTATTCTCCAAACTCCTCCATCCTCTCTCCTGATTTCTGATCTTTGACCCTAAATAACCATTTAACTCTACAAGGAGAGAAACTCAAGATCCCAGCATCTCTGAGAGGCTGGAAATCATGGGCCAACTTCATACTAAAGTGTAAATGACTGATAGAAACAACTCGCATCTGAACTCTTCATTTACTATTTGGAGAACAGTCTGTGCAGAGCACTGTGCTTGTACCTGCCATGGATAAGTTCTACATCCTTAGGAGATTTTCAAACATAGGGAGCAGGCAATGGATACATTCTTTTCTCTGTACCCTCACATCCCTTTGGGTTGTAAAAATCTCCTATTTCATTCTTTGAGCACTTACTCTGTGGCCTTTGCAGTGGAGATCAATAAGGCAAGACTCTTCTCTGCCTGGAGCTCACAGTCTTCCCTGGGACATGGCAAAGGAAAAAGAGCATCGTAGTCCAGTGTGAGAGATCAACTAAGTAAAGGACACAGTAAGAGACTGGGAGGGGAAGGCAAACCTTCCTGGAGAAGGTGTGAAGAGCTTAAGAGGGGGAGAGACTCCTAATCGAAATGGAAAGGACAAAGGCAAGCCTGGATATAGACAAAGAAGAGAGAACATCAAAACTTGAGAGTGGCTCATGTGAAGATAATAAGCTGTCTTTAAAAAAATAAATGACGATTCTGTGTGTGTGTGTGTGTGTGTGTGTGTGTGTGTGTGTGTGTGTGTGGCCACAGAGTATAAAATCAAAGAAGAAAACCTAACAAGAAGCAAGATTGGTGAAGTAGATAAGCTCATGATGGGAACCATGAGTCTAGCTAAGAAGTTTGAACTTAGAGGTCAGGAGGAGCCACTATGGGCTTTTAAGCTGAGAAATGAAAACACAAATGTGAGTTTCACTCTGCCTGATGAGAGGAAAGCAGCTGGGAGTGTGGCAGACCAGATTATGGCTCCCAGCTCTTCCCTTTCTCCCGGTGTTTATGATTATATATCAACACCCTTTGCTATGCTATTTTGCAGTGAGGTTTCTTAACCTCAGTAACATTGGCCGTCTGTATTGGGTCGTTCTTTGCGGTGGGGGCTGGCCAAGGTATTGTAGGATGCTGAGCAGCATACTACCCACTTTGTGTTGTTGTTTAGTAGCTCAACTGTGTCTGACTCTTTTGAGACCCCATGGACTGTAGCCTGCCAGGCTCCTCTGTCCATAGGATTTCCCAGGCAAGAATACTGGAGTGGGTTGCCATTTCTTTCTCCAACTGTAAGGCTTTTAGTAGCATCCTACCCTCTAGTTTCCAGTAAAATCACTGCCGCAACCCCCTGCCTCCATCCCACCTGTGAGAACCAAGAATATCTCAGAGTAACCCTGGAGGGAAAAATGACTCACCCTGTTCCCCTAGTTGAGTACTGTCATTCTGAAAAAGGTGGAATATACAGCTCTGGCCAACTGGTCATTTGCTTGGGCTAGAGGAATGCGAGCAGTTGGTATATATGCTGCAGCCAACTGGCAGCTTTAAATGAGCTTTCGTGTCTCAATGAACTCTTCTGGCATGATAAGATCATGCCCCAAGTAATCTCTTTCAGCCTGGATTCTGGAATGAAGACATTTGCAGGTGACTTGGACCAACCTGAAACCTGGAGTCAGTTAAGTCTAACTGAGCCTAGCTGAGATCAGGTAAAACAACGCCAGCCTCAAACTCATGAGCCTGAAATAAAAGGCTGCTTTATAGGATTTCCCCGATGGTTCCATGGTTAAGAGTCCATGCTTCCAAAGCAGAGGGCACGGGATAGATCACTGGTTGGTGAACTAAGATTCCACATGCCTTGTGTTGTGGGCAAAATAATAATAATATATATGTGTGTATATATATATATATAATTATTAAAAAATACTGACTAGTAGAACTAATAGTGTTGTTTATTATGCAGCTTTACTATAGCAGAATGCCTGGCTATTACAAGGAGTAAAAGCTAGATGCAGGGAGATCAGTGTAGGTTTGTTTAGAGCCAGTTCAATTTAAATTGCCCTTCCTGGGTAGATGGAAATGGGATGGGGAGAAGGGTGGGACCTGGAGTGGCTGGGCAGAGGTGAAAGTTTCATCATTCTTGTAGCTTCAGATTGAATGAACTAGCTCCCCACCACTAGCTCATCCAGCCACATGACCCTGGGCAGGTCACCCCATCTCTTTAGGGCCCTCTTTTTCCATCAGGAAAAGGAAGCATCTGGTCTCACTGATGCCTACAGTGGCCTCAAGCTCTGGTCTCAAGTACAGCAGTGTTAAGTTAACTAGAGGTACCTGCCCTACCTGACCAGACATTGCCATAGAACCGTCACTCCCCAGCTATGGTCCGGTGATTGAGAAACTCTCCCTGCAGCTCAGTTAGGAACTGGATGTTTTGAGCTCTTGACATGAAAGAATCAAGGAGTTTCTTGAGAACTCCCTGAGATGGTACCTGTGGCTAACTGAATTGGACTCTTGTAATCCAACTCTCCCTTGACTGACCAGGAGGAGAGAGGAGATTGTACTTTTAGCCCAGGCCCTGTTCTCTCACAGTTGCATGATCCCATACCACGACTGGAAGACCTATTCAGGAGCTTCCAACCCTACTATTAGTGAATCTAAGAAAGCTCTCATTTGCTTCTCCAGTGGACTCTAGGTATTTGCCATCCCTGCACCCTACTATTTTCATTGCTGGCACTGGCCCTTCTAGCCACTCATTCATTACTTCATATGACAAGGAAAGCCACCACTTTCCTTATTTCTTCCACCATGATTTAGTCCTAGCAATCATTCCTCTCCTGGGACAATAGCAATATTGTAAACAATTACCCAAGTCCCATGATTGAAACTCCTAGCTCACCCACCATGCAAAAGACTAAGTGATATTTTGAACATGTGAACTAGAATGCTTTACTTCCTTAACTAAAATCCCATTGCATTTATAAGAAAATGGAGATTCAGGGCCTCATCCCACAGAGCACCCCACACTCTGCCCCACCCCCCTGCACTCCTTGGCACCATCCTCCTGTCGCTCCAACCGCAATGGACTTCCTCTTGCTCAGACACAGAAAGCTCTTTCCAGCCTTTGTCTGGACACATTGCTTCCAATGGTACCGCCTCTGACAATTCCTGATTGCCAGTCTGGAGAGGCCACCCTTTAATTCTCCCTCAACACATCATTTTTGTTTCTTCCTTGTACCAAACAAATGTGGCAATGACACCTGTATTTCTGGGTTATGTGAGTAATGTTTGTCTCCCTCACTGTATTGTAAGCTACTTGGAGGTCATATTCCTATAGGTCTTGTTCATTGTTGTATTCCTGATGCTTAGGCCCAACCCTAACACCTAGTAGGTGCTGAGTGTTAAATGAGTGATTGGATGAATGAAGGAGTAGGAGCTGGCCACCTCTAAAATAAGAGAAACTGTGTTCCTGGCAGAAGGGAAAAGATGGGCAGAGGCATGGAGGCATCAAATGATAGTTGTTCTTTCTCTAGGATCACTGGACTCCAGTGTTCCTTAATTGCCTTGGGATCTTAGATGACCACAACTGGATGTGGCTGTGGAGAATGCCTCCTTTGAATTCTCCAGATTCTTAATGGGGAAATTGGACTTCCGAGAGGGTGAATCCCCAGGCCAGCTCCAAGCTTGGCCTCCTCATCCTTGGCATGGGCTTTCCCATTGGCCTCACCACCATGAGGAAGTAGGAAAGAAAACTTGCTAGCTGGAGGTGACCTCTCTGGAAACTCACCCAGCAACAGAGAAGAAATAGTTTCAGAAACCAAATTTTTGTCTGCGAGAGGAAAACAATAAAGACATTAAGAGGGAAATAAACTTGAGTGTCGAGTGGCTGGCTAAGAGAAAATTAAGAAAAAGCCACTGAATGATGGCAAGAAAAAAGAAAAAGGACCGTGTAGGCACTTGGAAGAGTAGGTGAGGAAATTATAAGGCAGAGTAAGACAAGAAGCTGTATATTCAAGAATTCCAGGGATCGATATGTACACACTGCTATATTTAAAATAGATAACCAGCAAGGACCTACTGTATAGCACAGGGAACTCTGCTCAGTACTCTATAATAACCTAAATGGTAAAAAGAATTTGAAAAATAATAGATACATGTATGTATACACATAAAACTGGGCTTCCCAGGTAGCACTAGCGATAAAGAACCCACCTGCCAATGCAGGAGATGTAAGAGACATGTGTTTGATCCCTGGGTCAGGAAGATCCCCTGGAGGAGGATATTGCAACCCAGTCCAGTGTTCTTTCCTGGAGAATCCCGTGGACAGAGAAACCTGGTGGGCTACAGTCCATGGTGTCGCAAAGAGTCGGACATGACTGAAGCGACTTAGCACACAAATACAAAACTGAATCACTTCATTGTACACCTGAAACTAATACGACGTTGTTAATCAACTGTGTCCAGTATAAAATAAAAATTAAAAAAACAAGTTCCTGTAGCTGTGGGCAAGTCAGTCTCCTCATATATCACCCATGACTCCCCATTGCCTGGAAGGCAAAATGAGAGAATCAGGGTATTAAAAGCCTGTCTGGTGGGTGCCTATCTCAACCATCATTAATTTTAAAATAATGTTTTTGAACTACCTAATATATATATAGTTGTTATAGAGAATAAAAAATATATAGTTGTTATAGAGAAATACCAATACTGCTGAAGTAAATTTAAAAATTGTTCAACCCACTCCCTTCCCCAAAAGTAACTGCTACTAACAGTCCAGTGAGATTCTTTACAGGAATGTCAATGTATTTACAAATATTGTGTTTTTAAAATGGTATCCAGCAGTGGCACTATTCAAATTCTTCTCTGATTTACTTTTTTACATAATAATAAATATTTAGTGATTTTTCCAACTCAGTAAAGAGGGATCTAGATTATTCTTTGCAAATGGTTGAATACAGTTTTATAAAAAGGAGGTACACACAATAATTTATGTGATCCTTCTCCTTTTAATGAACAGCTAGGATGTCTTCAAAACTTCACCATTAGACTGCTGAAATGAGCATTCTTATAAAAAGAAAAGTATGCCCTTGGATGTTATATCTATAGGACAGATACCTATAAATGGAATTGCATAAGCACTTCTAATTTTAGCAATTTCATTGACAGTGAAAAAATAAAAACTAATCATCATTGAGTACTCACTATGTGCCAGGCACAGCTCTCAGCATTTTCTACAGATCGTTATATTTAATTTCACATAACTCTAACATATAGATACAGATGAGGAAAGCAGGGTGCAGAGAGGAAGTAACTTGCCTGAAGTCACAGAGCCCATGTTCCTAACCAGTTTTAATTTTTTGTCATTTAATGAAAATATCCATTTTCCAGCAACTTAAATAACATTGGATTTAATTAACTATATAGATACATTCACTAACAGTATAAATTTACCTTTTTAATTTCAATGTGCATTCCCTTGATATTTTATGGGATTGAAAATGTTTCATATATTTATTAGCCTTTATATGTCTTGAATTAATTGTCATTTTATATTCTGTTCCTATATTTCTATGAAAATTTTTAATGATTGGTTATAAAGAAGTCTTTATATATTCTGATTATTAGCCATTTCTTACATATATTGTAATATTTTTCTTATTCTGCATTTTTAAATTTGCTATGTGTGTCTCATAGAAAAAGAAATGAAAAATGTATTATGATCAAGTATGTCAGTTTTTGGGTCCATGGCTTCGCAGAGTCAGACACAAATTAGCAACTGAACAACAACAAAAACAGCAACAAATATCAGTCTTTTTCTTATGGTGTCAGAAGTTTTGAATCTTTAACTGTTCAATTTTCCCAACCTAAGGTAATAAAACTATTCCTCTATATTTATTTTAATGTTCCCAAAATTTTGTTTTTAAAATGTATCTTTAATATATCTTGGTATTATTTCTGTATATGGTGTGAGTCACAGAGAGAATTTTTTCAATGGTTATTCAACTGTCTAAACTCTGTGTCCTGAATTGTTACTCCTTTTGTGTCAGATATGAAACGAAACATCATAAATTTTCAAATACCACAGTTTGCAATTCTGACCTCTCTTTTCTGTTCTTTTAATTGATTTGTCTAGTCTTTGGACAATGCCAGGCTTTGAGAAAAAAATTAATGTTCCTATCCCTAGAATATAATTTTATTTCTGATACAATGAGTTGATCTTATTATATTTCACATTCAAAA
Organism: Cephalophus harveyi; assembly: GCA_006410635.1. Lineage (NCBI taxonomy): Eukaryota > Metazoa > Chordata > Mammalia > Artiodactyla > Bovidae > Cephalophus > Cephalophus harveyi. The sequence continues at coordinate 168,387 of SJYT01017318.1, read as the reverse complement.
TACACATAGGTATTCTTACTAATGTACTCTGAAGGGGAATTTTAGACTCAGCTTGTTGAGTTCTGTTTTTAAAAATGAGATTTCAATTCTGCCTCTTTATTTTACAAAGGGGGACTAAGATCAGAGAAAAGAAGGCATTTATTCAAGGTCACAGGTGTGTGAATGACATGCAAATAATTCATTTGTAGGGTAGCCGATGCCCTGACTCTGGATCGAAGTCTTACCACTTTCTGCCCACCTGAGAGGTACAGAGTCAAGCTTCCACACTGGGGTCTTTCTCCATCATGTGTGTTGGGTTTTAAATCCACAGAGGCTGACCAGCAGTCAATATTTTTCTCTTTGATGGTTTTGTAAAGACAGACTCTCTTTCTTCTCTTTACTTTGCTTGTCCTTTAACTTGGTATCGACGAGCCTGACAGCATGGTGCACACAAACCACATACAGCCCACCTTCCACTGAGTCGTTCACTGCCAAGGAGTAAGACCCCCCTCGCCACACAGAAACACTTAACAGGCCAATTTGGGTAGTTTTGTTCCTCAAGAAACAGCACACTCCAGCCCAGCAATGACTCCCCTCGAGAGTGACCTGAGTGCCCTCTGACCAGCAGCTCAGTAGGAGAACCCTTGTTTTCCTGAAGCATCTCATCAGCATGACTTAGGAGTGCAGTAATTAGTCAGACCAGGGAATCAAGTCCTATTTCCTTTACATTTTAAAAATTAAATCTTGAAATAATTTTCCAGAGGAAGCCAACAGAGACCTATCCCTTTACGTTAACTACCCATTGAAACAGTCCCCAGTGGTATTAATATTTCCCCAACCTCATCCACACCAATTACATCATTTTAACCTAGAATGAATCAAAAATGGTTCATGTGGGAGGGAGGCAGACTCCATGGTGGGAAAGAGAAGAGACTGAGTGAGGAAGTTCCTGAGTTCCAACTTTAGCTGCTGAGTGGGGTTTGGGAAGACAGTTGAAAAGAGAAAGGCATTTCAGGAAGCGATTTCAATCTGAGCGTGCTCCATGCCTGCTCAGTTTGCGACCCAATGGACTGTAGTCGATCCATCAGGTTCCTCTGTCCATAGAATTTTCCAGTCAAGAATACTGGAGTGGGTTGCCATTTCCTACTCCAGGAGCTCTTCCTAACCCAGGGATCAAATCTGAATCACCTGTGTCTCCTGCATTGGCCGGCAGATTCTTAAACACTGAGCCCCCTGGGAAGCCCATAAAACTGTGTGGAGTGATGGAATGCAAAAGCATCTGGAGAGATGGGTGAACCGCAGGAAGGGCGGGATGTCTGGAGAACAGGGCATAGCGGGGATCTGGTGGCAGGAGGTGAGGCTGTGCTTGATGCTAAAGAGATTTTATCTGGTAGCTGGTGTGGTGCCATGAATAGACCACAGCTGTGCCGTCAGATCCCCCTGTATTGGAGGTTCCGCCCTGCTCCTTACTAACTGTGAAATTGAGATAACAAGACTTCTTTTGTAGAGTTGTTTTGAGGATTAGAGATGTTGTGTGTAAAGGCTGTGGCACCATGCCCAGCTCAGAGATGTGCTGCTGTAGAGAGTTGCTTTTTTTAGGAAGTGAATGGTCATGTGGAGTATTTATTGTGGTGTTGAAAGATCATCCTGCTGATGTTTGGAACATTGATTGAGGAGAAATTTGTCAGAAGGGCACCCTGATAGGAGGTCATTGTGCTTTACTGGACAAGAAAGAGCGGGGGGAAGGGGGCAGTGCATGGGGGGAGTGGGGAAGGAGACAAGGGACCACTCAAGAGTAATTTGGAAAGCCAGAACTACAGGGCCTGGGGTGTGTGGTAAGTAGTGGGCAGAGGACTGGGTGGGTTTAAGAAGTAGGAAGGGTTTGAGATGATGGGCAGATCTTTGCTTGGATAAAGGTTGAGAGTGATACCCCATTGAAGATAGAGAATAATAGGCAGTGGGGCAGATTTTCCATGGAAAAGATTGACTCTTATTTTGGGTTTAAGAAAAGCCAACACCAGGAAGTAAAAATACAAATTCCCAGGTTATTTATCTACCCTTGGTCAAAATCCGAATATACAGAGGCAGTGAATAATCATGAGAGAGCAGTGGATCTTGATTTAGAACATCAAGCATGTCATCTTTATCTAATCTTTCTGTGTGATTTTGAGGGAAAAAAAGCTGAGCTTCAGTTTCCTTATCTATAAAACAGAAAATGAGCATCAACCCTGCCACCTCCATCACAGTGTGAAGAGACTCTCCAGAGCCACTGTCTCAAGACCTTGGTCCCATGGAAGGAACCTAGATGCCCGTGGACAGATGAGTGGATAAAGAAAATGTGATACATATATGCAATGGAATATTACTAAGCCATGAAAAGGAATGAATTCAGTCAGTTCCAGTGAGATGATGATAAACTTAGAGTCTATTATATAGGGTGAAATAAGTCAGAAAGAAAAAAAATAAATACCACACATTAATGCATATAAATGGAACCATATATATGGTTTGTGACATTGTACAGGAGGTAGGGATCAAGACCATCCCCCAAAAAAGATATGCAAAAAGGCAAAATGGTTGTCTGAGGAGGCCTTACAAAGAGCTGTGGAAAGAAGAGAAGTGAAAGACAAAGGAGAAAAGGAAAGATATACCCATTTGAATGCAGAGTTCCAAAGAAGAGCAAGGAGAGATAAGAAAGCCTTCCTTGGTGATCAATGCAAAGAAATAGAGGAAAACAACAGAAAAGGGAAGTCTAGAGATTTCTTCAAGAAAATTAGAGATACAGGAAACACCTCATGCAAAGATGGGCACTGTAAAGGACAGAAATGGTATGAACCTAACAGAAGCAGAAGATATTAAGAAGAGGTGGCAAGAATACACAGAAGAACTTCAAAAAGATCTTAATGACCCAGATAACCACAATGGTGTGATCACTTACCTAGAGCCAGACATCCTGGAATGTGAAGTCAAGTGGGCTTTAGGAAGCATCACTACAAACAAAGCTAGTGGAGGCAATGGAATTCCAGTTGAGCTACTTCAAATCCTAAAAGATAATGCTGTGAAAGTGCTGCACTCAATATGCCAGAAAATTTGGAAAGCTCAGCAGTGGCCATAGGACTGGAAAAGGTCAGTTTTCATTCCAATTCCAAAGAAAGGCAATGCAAAAGAATGTTCAAACTACTGCACAATTGCACTCATCTCACATGCTAGCAAAGTAATGTTCAAAATCCTCCAAGCCAGGCTTCAACAGTATATGAACCGTGAACTTCCAGATGTTCAAGCTGGATTTAGAAAAGGCAGAGGAACCAGAGATCAAATTGCCAAAATCCACTAGCTCATTGAAAAAACAAGAGAGTTCCAGAGAAACATGTACTTCTGATTCATTGCCTTTCACTGTGTGGCTAACAACAAACTGTGGGAAATTCTTCAAGTGATTGGAATGCCAGACCACCTTACCTGCCTCCTGAGAAATCTGTATGCAGGTCAAGAAGCAACAGTTAGAACTGGACATGAAACAATAGACTGGTTCCAAGTCAGGAAAGGAGTACGTATATTGTCACCCTGTTTATTTAACTTATATGCAGAGTATATCATGTGAAATGCTGGGCTGGATGTAGCACAAGCTGGAATCAAGATTGCTGGGAGAAATATCAATAACCTCAGATATGCAGATGACACCACCCTTATGGCAGAAATGGAAGAAGAATTAAAGAGCCTCTTGATGAAAGTGAAAGAGGAGAGTGAAAATGCTGGCTTAAAACTCAACATTCAGAAAACCAAGATCATGGCATTTGGTCCCATCACTTCAGAAAAACAATGGAAACAGTGAGAGACTTTATTCTTTTGAACTCCAAAATCACTGCAGATGGTGACTGCAGCCATGAAATTAAAAGACGCTTGCTCCTTGGAAGAAAAGCTATAACCAACCTAGACAGCATTTTAAAAAGCAGAAACATTACTTTGCCAACAAAGGTCCGTCTAATCAAAGCTGTGGTTTTTCCAGTAGTCATGTATGGATGTGAGAGTTGGGAGTATAAAGAAAGCTGAGCCCTGAAGAATTGATGCTTTTGAACTGTGGTGTTGGCAAAGACTCTTGAGAGAATCCCTTGGACAGCAAAGAGATCCAACCAGTCCATCCTAAAGGAAATCATTCATAAATATTCATTGGAAGGACTGATGCTGAAGCTAAAGCTCCAATACTTTGGCTACCTGATGCGAAGAACTGACTCATTGGAAAAGACCCTGATGCTGGGAAAGATCAAAGGCGGAAGAAGAAGGGGACGGTAGAGGATGAGCTGGTTGGATGGCATCACCAATTCAATGGACATGAGTTTGAGTAAACTCCAGGAGTTGGTGATGAAAGGGAACCCTGCAGTCCATGGGGTTGCAAAGAGTTGGACACAACTGGGCGACTGAACTGAACTGATGGAATCTAGAAAAATGGTACTGATGAACCTATTTGCAAGGCAGGAATAGAGATGCAGTTGTAGAGATTGGACTTGTGGACATAGTGGGAGAAAGAGAGAGTGGAATAAATTGAGAGAGTAGCCAGCAGGGCACTGTTGTATAACACAGGGACCTGGTGCTCTGTGATAACCTAGAGAGGTGGGATGGGGTGGGAGATGGGATGGAGTTTCAAGAGGGAGGGGACGTATGTATACTTATGACTGATTCACACTGTCATATGGCAGAAACCAACACAACATTGTAACACAATTATCCTCCAATTAAAAATAATAATAAAATACTTTAGTCCCTAGTGCATCAGACCCACTCAAGGATGGGTCAGCCCTGTGGGTCATGAATGCGGCTGTATTTTCAAAGGGCAAGTGTAGGTTTCCAGATTGTCCCGCTTGCCTTCCTGGCAGGACTCGCTGAAAGACTCTAGAGCAGGGACAGTGTGCTCCCTGTGGGAACACACAGCAGTCCCGCCATCTGCCTGAGGCAGAGGCGGTGGAAACAGCGTTCTGCCCTCTGCAGGGACTGGCTCTGCCCAAAGAGGGGGAACCAGAAGATCTGTTCCCCTCAGTCCCGAGAGAAGGGCTGCTGAGAGATTTTGCTGGGCTTTTCTGAAGCCAAGATGAGAAGGAATATGAGAATTTTAATAGGAAGGATGGAAGGAAATAAATATAGAAGCCTAGAAAGAAGCAAGAGAGGGAGAGTGGAAGGGAGGGACTTCAGTCCATAACCTGACCTCCTCCTCCTGGTGTTTTCAGCAGTCAGGACCCGGCACTAGTAACTGGGACTTCCAAGGCCAGTCCTGGCCCCTACGCCTTAATCCAGCGCTCCTGTTCATTCTTCATGATTCTGCCCGGGTGGCATCTCTCCAAGGGGCCATTCTTAACTGTCGTGGCCAGGTTAGATGGCCCCCAGATGCTCCCACAGTACTGTCTTTCCACATACTCCCTTTTTTGTATAGCGATGATCTTATTACACGCCGCGCTTCCTCACATGGGCTTCGCCGGTGGCTCAGTGGTAAAGAACCCGCCTGCAATGCAGGAGCCGCAGGAGACACGGATTCAGTTCCTGGCTTTGGAAGATCCCCTGGAGGAGGGCATGGCAACCCACTCCAGGATTCTTGCCTGGAGAATCCCATGGACAGAGGAGCCTGGCGGGCTACAGTCCATGGGGTCACAGAGTCAGACACAACTGAAGTGATTGAGCACGCATGCACGCCTTCTTCATAAGACTGTGAAATTCACGTTATTATCACCACCACCATTCTTCATAAACAGACAAGTTGGTTGGAGCTCAGAGAAATTCAGTACCTTCCCTAAGGTCACAGAGCTAGGATGTGCAGATCCAAGATTTAACCTGCCTTACCCTGGTCTCATTCCAAATCTCTTCATTTTCCCCATTTCAAACTGTTTTCTACAACAAATAGATTTCTAAAGTGCCCCCATAGGAAACATGTTTTCTCTAAAGTGAACCTCAAGCTGGACACTCAAGAGTGGTCCCAAGGGTCCTGGGGCGATGGAATATTCTGCCTTTCAAAGAGAATGATCTTATAATTCACAAGTTTGCCTTTCAATTAACCGAGGACTGTGACTCTTTATTTAATGTTATTTCTACATAATCCAATTTTGGCTGCAGGTTAATGGACCCATGGGGAGTTATTGCTACTTCGGTTTCAAAAGCATTCAGCAGCATTCCCAGATTATTGGTCATTAATGAAATCACCCAGCTGTTTTGACTTTCTCCCAATCCTTTTTGAGGTGACCTTAGAGGAAAGGACATAAACAGAGACCAAGGGACTCAACTCACTCTTAGGATAGTGGGACTTGCTGAACTCTTATCTACTTCTGCCAGCCCTGTGACCACACTGGATTCCAGGTCCTAGAAAACCAAGGTTCATCACCAGACCCTACTTGTCCTATACTATTATTCATGCAAATACACTTACTAAGCAGCTAGTATGCCCAATATACCATGCTAGTATGGTTGGACACATAGAGATGAGTCAAGTATAGTGCAAAGTAAGAATCCCACTCAGTTGGGATAATCACTAAAGCTGTAGCTTCCTATTAATATGTGCTGGGTTCATGTACAGTTTCATCACGGTGCTTATTTCTGCTTATTTATTCATCCAAGCAATATGGATAGAAAATCCAACATGAATTAGGCCCCTTCTGATGGTAACTTCTGATGAGTCCAACCTTGTAAGAGCGGAGTGTCTCCTGAGGGATACAGTTAAATTAATAGGTAGTGACAGTTCAAGGAGATGAGTCAGCAAAGTTGGAAGCATAGGAGATCATGAGAGCATAGAGGAGTCATTCCTGTTCAGGACTGAGGAGTCAGGCAATCTTCCCAGAGAATCTTATGGTTTCATCAAAGTTTAGACCTGAGGGTGAATGGGTTGTTCAGTTGCTCAGTTGTGTCCAACTCTTTGCAATCCCACAGACTGCAGCGTGCCAGGCTTCCCTGTCCTTTATCATCTTCCAGAGTTTGCTCAAACTCATGTCCATTGAGTCAGTGACACTGTCCAGCCATCTTATCCACTGTCATCCCCTCCTCCTCCTGCCATCAATATTTCCAAGCATGAGTCTTTTCCAATGAGTTGCCTCTTTGTGCCAGATGAGCAGGAGTCAGCCCCAAGAATCAGCAAAGAGATAAAGGTGGAGAATGTTTAGTTGGAGGACCAGTATGAGAAGAAACAAAGGATGAGAAAGAAAAAGTCACAGTGGGGAAATTACAGTGGTTAATGTGCCTTAAGTAGAGTTCAGAGTAAAGACAATAGTAAAGAGGAATGAAAAAAAACCTGAACACAGAAGTTCTCAAAAGTCTATAGAAGAGACTGAACTTCACCCTGTAGATAATGAAGAGTGTGTGGAGGTTCTCATAGGTGAGTGACGTGAGTAGATTCAGATTTTTGACAAATCATCCAGCTGCCCTATGCAGATCTGATTTGGGCATTGAAAAGGGGAGTTTGGAGGAACTGGACCAAGACAGTGACCAGAGCTACTGAGGAAGCACTAAAGATGAAGAGAAGGGGGACCAGTGTGAAGAACAATTGGGATTAGTGTCAACAGAAGATATGAGAAGTGAGATGAGTTTCTGTAACTTCAGATATTTGACTTTCAGAGAAATACAAGCTAGAAACTTTAGCCCACCTCAGGCCCATATTTCCACCTTTTGTGAATGACTGACATGCAACTTAATCAGGTTTTTCCATATTGCGGAATATAATTTCAAAGCCATTCTACTCAAGATTGTATATATTTAATAATATTTGAAGAATAAAGAGTTTGGGGATCTACTAGCACAGATGGCTTTGATTGTAGTCTACAGGGGTGATTCAGGATCCAGTAGGTCATGGAAAAATGTCCCCAAATGATGACAAGGTAAACAAACATCTTTCATTTTAATGAGTGTACAAGCTTTGTTTTCATGTATTTTTAAAATTATGCTTCACTGGTGCAATATTTAACTTGCTTTAGGAATGAAAAAAAAATCTTGGTTCCTCAAAGGCATGGTGGTGATAAAGATTGGGGGCCTGTTTCATTGTATTCCGCTTAAAAATGGCTTCACAACTGCACAGACGCTACTGGAAGCAGAATGTCTTAACAAATTTTTAAAAGTATGAAAAGTCTTCACTCTGGAGAAGATGATGTTTCACATTTCCTGAAAATCACACCCCAGCTTTTGTGCCACTAAGGTGTGAGCAGAAGTAGAAGGACACGTTGTCTGGAAGCCAACCGATGAGCTTTGAACACCTGTTTGTGCCTAAGCCAGCTGCACAAGTTCTGGGAAATCACTCAGTCTTGGTGGTGTGCTGTCTTATCTGTGAAGTGAAGGTGGTGTTGAGCGCCCACCTCACAGGGCAGCTGCAAGGTGTGAGTCAGAGCACTCTGTCTTCCCTGGTCCAACGCTGCATCGTCATCTTTAAGGTGCCGAGGCTCCATCCTACCAAGCCTACTTTCCAGGCTGCCATGAGCTCAAGGGGCCCACCTGGTCCTGGCTCCTGTTCAGATGCTGAATGTCTGGAGGGTGGGATCTTTAAGCACTCCTGTCACCTGGCTCCTGCTGGCACTCCATGCAGTTGCCAGAATTCAATCAATCAAAAAGAGTTTGACTTCTGTATGGTTCACTTGTAAAACGTAAAATGCACTATCTTTGGAAAAGGAGAAGAAAGCACCGTCAGGGTGATCCGTGGTTTGGAAAGAGGCTCTTTCTAGGTCACTTCCTGACATTGGTGTTGGGCTTCCCTGGTGACTCAGACGGTAAAGAATCTGCACAAAATGCAGGAGATCCAGGTTTGATTTCTGGGTCGGGAAGATTCCCTGGAGAAGGAAGTGGCTACATACTCCAGTATTCTTGCCTGGAGAATCCCATGGACAGAGGACCCTGGCGAGCTACAGTCCATGGAGTCACAAAGAGTCGAAGACAAGCAACTAACACTCATTTTCACACTTTACTGACATTGGTATTACCCAAACAGTAAGTTCTGTCATCACACTGTCCCCCAGAGACCCCTGCACCCTAACCCTCACCCCTGGCTACTGCTCACTCCTCACCCCACCGCCCCACTCTTCTGCTGCCCCGATCTGGGCCATCAGGAGTGAGTTGATAAGATGAAAACAGAGGAAAAAAATCAGAGGTTGACAACTTGACTTTATCTACTTGAAATATTGTCAGAGACAGGGTAGGGGGATATTTAATAGCTGATTAAAAGAAGAAGTGCCTCAATAGTATCTCTGAAAACTACAGCTGTGCCCACCCCTCCCTTGCCCTGGTTCAACTCTTCATATCTTCTCACAAGAACCCTTTCAACAGCATCCTAAGCTTTCTCTCTTTTGCCACAGTCCTAGGGTTTCCCTCCCACACAGGTCTGAATCTTCCACACCCGCCCCAAGCACTCCCCCTTTGAAGAGTATAGGCTTTGCAGACCCAGTGGCAAATCCCAACTCTGCCACGTGGCTCCTGCGGTCCTCCCCTGACAGATTTGTTGCAAAGAGCAGTAATGATGCAGCTCAGACACAGAGTGGCCATGCAAGAAATGATAGCTCATATTATTTAAAAAGGAAAGCTCCTGGCTCTGATAGCTCTCCGTGCTCAGCCTCTTGACCACCTCTCAATTATCTCACTCTCCAACTCTGAACTACTGTCCAACTAGGTCAGCTGGGGGGCCCGACATGTATAAAAGGACGAACCTGAGGTTCTGGGGGACGAGAGTGAGTGGCTGCAGTGGGGCTTACCAACCATTTCATGAGCATTTCACGTGAGCAGTTCTGACCAATGGACTGTGAGAGGTGTCTGGTGTCAGGGAGATGCACGATCTTCTAGTTTTCTTTCTCTATCACAACACCCTTGCTGAAATGCAACCACGACATCCAAGAGCCCAGCTTGCTAAGTCATTGAGTGAAGGAAAACTGGCCTGGAGAGTCTCTGGGACTCTGCATGGCTAAGCACCCAATCTTTGCTGTGCTGTGCTGCTTAGATTTAGGGGCTGTTTGTGACTATTTCATAATCTATCCTATCCTAACTAATACATAGGTGAAATATTTATTAAATAGTTATTATTCCTGACTTTACACAAGTCCATTATAATAAGTGATAACAGCGATACCCATGAGCCCTGTTTCATTTAGTGAACTAATGATGAAGTACTACAATCAACAGACGATTACAACATATGATACCTGTGTGTGTGCTCCATCGTGTCTGACTCTTTGCAACCCCGTGGACTGTAGCCCACCAGGCTCCTCTGTCCATGGGATTTTCCAGGCAAGAATACTGGTGTGGGTTGCCATTTCCTCCTCCAGGGGATCTTCCCAACCCAGGGATCAACCCTGAGTCTCCTGTATTGGCAGGCACATTCTTTACCACTGAGGCACCTGAGAAATCCAGAGTGATATGTACTCAAATACAATTTGCTCTAGGAGAATAGAACAAGAAAACTTTCTTAAAGGAAGAAGCACCTAGTCAGAACCTAAGGAATGAATGACAGGGGGTATGCTGGGTTGTTTTGAGGGTTAGGTGTTATGTTCATTATGAATGTCATGATCAATAAATAATTCCATCTCTGACCTTTACTTTTCAAGTGCTTTAACCCAGATCTACTCACTTCTTTCCAGAAAAATGTAAAAGTCTTTCCCTTTAATTATTAGCACACAAAGTCCTCTTTCTATGCTGAATTCCCTTTACTTGGAATTCTAGAATATCCAGACTTACTTTAGTACAGTCATCCTATATTTTTTGGGCTGCAGAGATAGTACAGACGAAGTATGAGTCATTCCATCTTGTGACTTAGGGAATATGTCTTAGACACTGAGTCATAAAATTATAAAATCGTGGAACATTTGGATGGAAGACCAAAGGGAGAAAAAAAAATAAAAGTTCTTCTTGGCATATGAATTATCTTGAAACAGATTTGTAGGATGCTGAAACTGAAGCCTCTAATAAGCACCATGAGATAACAGATGAGAAATTCAAAGCCAGATCTCTGGGTAAGGAATTTGCAAAGAAAATGTCAGAGGACCTGTCCTAGAGATTGAGGAACCTCTTCCTCATTGAGGTTTTAAAGAGAGTTAAGGGAAACAGAAGGAAAATTGTCAAGTAGCTTTCTTTAGAGATCCTGTTATATTGATGCGTCCCAACTAAAGTGTGTCAAGAACTTTCAGTGGAATCATTCTAAGAGATTTGAAGTATGTTCCCTATATCTAAGGTCTGATTCCCAGACAGGAAATGCAGAGGGTAGAAGAGGGCTGGTAAGCTGCTTTGAGGGTAGAACTTCGGGAATCCTACTATGCAGGGACTCAGTGTTTCTGGAGCAAAAGGTGTTGGTGTTCCCCATGAGACAGTGTGGGATTCTTTGCAATGAGGGAAGGCCAGGGCAGGAATATTTCAACTCATTGGGCTCCCCAGGGTGGATGGAATTCTGTCATCAAGAGCCTGAATTCCAGACTTCCCTGGTAGTACAATGAATAGGAATCTGCCTGCCAGTGCAGGGAACATGGGTTCAGTCCTTGGTGGGGGAAGACTCCACGTGCTACAAGGCAGCTAAGCCCATGCGCCACAACTGCTAAACCCAGGTGCTGCAAATACTAAAGCTCGTGCACCTTGAGCCTGTACTCTGCAAGAAGAGGAGCCACCACAATGAGAAGCGCATGCACAGCAAAAAAAAAAAAAAGAGTAGCCACACTTGCTGCAACTAGAGAATGCCCAGCACAGCAACAAAGGACCAGCAACCAAAATATAAATTAAAAAAGAAGAAAAGCCTGGGTTCCTAGGGTCTGAGTTGCTTCTAGCTGGATGAGGGGAGCCTCAGGGGGGGTTCTCAGTGGTAGGATTTCTGAGATCCTCAAATGCTGATACTCCTGCCAGGTCTTGGGGTGCTGGGACAGCCAATCTTGGTGCCATCCCAAGAGGGCATTCTATTCTCTTACCTCTCCTCCCCTCCCATCCTGAGGGGTCAGAAGCTACTGAGAAGCTGTGGTTTTGGAAACTGTGAAAGCACAAGTCAGAAGAAAGAGAAGTTGGTCCCAAAGTCCCCAGCTTTCCCCCATGGACTTCCACCCTAAAAACATATGAGCTGGGAGAAGCAGAAAGTTGTTGTTCAGTCACCAAGTCGTGGATAACTCTTTATGACCCCATAAAGCCTGGACTGCAGCACACCAGGCTTCCCTGTCCCTCACCATCTCCTGGAGTCTGCCCAAGTTCATGTACATTGAATCAGTGATGCCATCCAACCATCTCATCCTCTGTCACCCTCTTCTTCTGCCTTCAATCTTTGCCAGCATCAGGGTCTTTTCCAATGAGTCAGCTGTTTGCATCAGGTGGCTAAAGTATTGGAGCTTCAGCTTCAGCATCAGTCCTTCCAATGAGTATTCAGGGTTGATTTCCTTTAGGACTGACTGATTTTATCTCCTTGCTGTCCCAGCAAACTCTCAGGAAGTAGGAAGACTCACTATCAAATCTTGTTTAGATTTTTGGCTCCCACCTTTAACTGGACACTTAATTTCTGAGACTTAAAATGGCTATGGAAATGCCAATTACCTGAGAATCATCAGAAAAGTCCTGGACTTAACCTTATTTTCTTCCAAGGGCAGAAATTGCCCCATTGGATACATTTTAAAGAAGTGGTGGGAGAACCAGACACAAGTGCATTTTAATTGCTTCACAAGCTGTGCTTGTTCAGCCTGCATCTCATAAAGGACTTTCAAGCATCTCTTTGAAACTGCAGGGAAGAAGTAATTTTTTAAGATCCTTAAAAATTACTTAAGAATAAAAATGGCAAATGGATGCCAACTGTATAGGGCTCCTTCCCTGGTGGCTCAGTGATAAAGAATCCACCTGCCACTTCAGGAAACATGGATTTGATCCCTGATCTGGGAAGATCCCTGGAGAAGGAAATGGCAATCCACTCCAGTACTCTTGTCTGGAGATCCCCATGGACAGAGAAGCCTGGCAGGCTACAGTCCATGGGATCACAAAGAGCTGGACACAACTTAGCAACTGAACAACAACAGCAATCATTCACTTAGGATGTACAAATGTCCCTTGTGTTTGCTTGATTTAGTATCAACTCTCATTCCTTCCTTTTAGGAACTTCAGTTTGTCAGCCTGAAATTCTCACCCAAGAAGATTTTTAGGAACAGAATCCTGCAGATTGGGCACTGCAGGGTAAGGAAATCATGTCAATGACTCTTGCACTGCCCACTTTTATCCTGAGCCACTTTTAGGGTTTCTGAGCCCTGTCTTTTGCTATAACCTGGATTAAGCTATCACCTTTGCATTGCCCAGTCTGCATATAAGTCATTTCTCATCACATATGCATCAAAAAAAACAAGCCACACATACGTACACTCCAAACTACCTCCTCCTCTGTCATCAAAAATCAACTCTTAAAACTTGAAAGAGAAAGATAGTTGGTTTGTTTTTGAGTATTATTTCTGAAGACTGTTTAAGATTACAGAGAAATACATCACATATACCAATGCCCAGGCCCAAATTTCTTCTTTAAGCTTCTTTTAATTTTCTCAGATTTCCTTTCCTAAAGCAGCTGTCATCTCTCTCCACTGGCCGGAACCCTGCTCCCATTCCATACCCCATCTGCTTACACACACTGTTCTGGCTTGGCTGAACAAAGGCTCAGCCTTTAGCCAAGTCCCGACCAGCTGCCCTGGGCTTGCCCTGGGCTGAGACCCTCAGGCAATGCCAGGGACACTGAGGGGTGGGTGTGGTTGGGGCAGGAGGTGGGGTCCTGGGCATCCATACTGCTTGGGTGCTTAGGGTGCCTTTCTTCTCTTTTAGGAAATGACCGCGTCACGCCTCTGAGTTTTCCTTTCCTGAGTGTTTTTCCTCCACAACCCCTTTCAGTTCTAGCTGACTGAAACTACAGAAAGACTAGGTGCAGCTCCCATGGAACGGGTCTTCACTTTAGTGGAGCCTCCAGAAGGGAAAAAGGTTTCCTCTAACTTGGACCTCATAGGCAAATTAGTTCCTGTCACATGTACTACCAAGAAATAGGAACCCTGTCTCCCTCCTTTTTTGAAAGCAAAATATTGCCAATAATTTTGCCAATTCAATTAAGTGAAAATATTCTTTTTTCCTCAGAATCTGGCCCTGCTAACCGGCTGATCAGCCTGCTAAACAGCCCACATTCTCTCTTTTATCCATCTTCCTTACTGAATACACATGGTAGTTTATAATTGAAAATGCGCGAACATGCAGAAACCCAGGGAAGCTGGCAACTTCTTTTAATGTGTAAATTGTGTTCAAGAAGTAAGTGCACCTTGGCATTCTCAAAAGTCATGCTCCCTTGCCATCAGCTGCAGGAACAGAACTAAATTATAAATTAAAGCCAGCTGCCAAGTATACACACACACACACACACACACACACACACACAAAGGCATTCATTCCACAAATGCATCCTAATTTGGGACCTTATTATGGGGGCCAGTGATAAATAGTTCTGCAAACTTACAAGAAAGCAAGAGAGCAAGAAAAGTAGAATACATTGGAGAGGTAAAATTAAATGGTATTTCATTACAAATGGCCATCTGAAGAAGTTCAGATCGGGGACATCAGTATTCAAAGAGTTCAAAGTTGGCAATAAAAAAAATCTATATCCACTTAAAAGCACCAAATATTAAAAAAATATATATAGCTTAAAAAAATCATCTCCCTTCTAGCACTGACAAACTCATTTCTTGGCCAGCTCTGTGTAAGAAGACTGCCGCATTTTGCATGAGGGACATATTTTCAAAAAACTGTTATCAACTAGTTTTTATTGTCTAATTTTATATCACTTTGTCAACAAAGGTCATATAGTCAAAGCTATGGTTTTTCCAGTGGTCATGTACAGATGTGAGGGTTGTGCCATAAAGAAGGCTGAGCATCGAAGAATTGATGCTTTCAAACTATAGTGCTGGAGAAGACTCTGGAGAGTCCCTTGGATTGCAAGGAACTCAAAACAGTCAATACGAAAGGAAATCAACCCTGAATATTCATTGGAAGGACTGGTACTGCAGGTGAGACTGCAATACTTTGGCCACCTGATGCCAAGAGCTGACTCACTGGGAAAGACCCTGATTCTGAGAAAGACTGAAGGCAAAAGGAGAAGGGGGCGGCAGAGGATGAGATGGTTAAGTAGCATCATGGACTCAATGGACATGAATTTGAGTAAACTCCAGGAGACAGTGGAAGACAGAGGAACCTGGCAAGGTGAAGTCCATGGGGTAGCAAAAAGTTGAACATGACTTAGCGACTGGACAACAATGACAGTTTTACTTAGCGACACCCCATTCTGCTGCCCCTGCCCATGTAGCCAGTACTGAATATAGAAAGAGGCAACGAGGCATCCTCTGATCTAATTAGAGTCAGAACTAATCTTCATCAGAGAAACCTGTAGGAATACGTCATGGCAGGGTGGTGATGGAGAGCGGGGCAGATGGGGTGGGTGGCCCAGGGCACCATCTCACTCCAAAGAGCTGCACACCCATCTGGAAAGCAGGGCTTGTGGGGACAGTTCTGGGAGGGGTCTCTCTAGTGTTTCCTCAGCCCCTGTCCTCTGCCATCACCACTGCTCCTTGAAACAAACTGTACATTATCCAGGCTCTTTGGATAGCCCCAAAAGGAACAGTAAGTAAACTCCAGGGAATAACCTTAGCACTCGATGGAAGAAATTCTGTGATTGATTCTTGGCTTTGAAAGAGTTTCCACCAATCAGAATTTGGTTTTTAAGTCATAACTAATTGTTTCCTCTTCCTAGATTAATCATCCATGGGTATAAATCAGCAGATGATAAATGCAAAGCAGGAGACAGTAATAAAACACGATCAAATGGAGCTTCTGCAGCAGACACTGCTGGCTGCCCGACCAATGACCAGCTCCCTCATCCTTCTGTGTCAAAGAAGAGCCCACCTCTCCTGACGGCCAGAAAGTGCTGGATCCTTGCTTTTGAGCTTTCCTGGCAGCGAGGGGTGTTCTTGGAAATCAATCTGGGCTAATGACATGTAAAGGAAAGTTTACTGTGTTTGGAGGAGACTTCCAGAAAATTCTCCTCCCTGCTCCATGATAGAAATGCTGTTGTTTAGTCATTAAGTTGTGTCTAATTCTTTTGTGACCCCATGGACTGTAGCCCACCGGGCTCCTCTCTCCATGGGATTTCCCAGGCAAGAATACTGGAGTGGGTAGCCATTTCCTCCTCCAGGGGATCTTTTTGACCCAGGGATCAAGCCCATGTCTCCTGCAGTGGCAGGCAGATTCTTCACCACTGAGCATACCAGGGAAGCCCCATGATAAAAATAGATTTTATTTTAAAAAGCAGCATGCCTCCCTTTTCCTTTTGGATTGCCACCTTTAGGGCTGTGCATGGTGACGCAGTTTATGCACAAAGCTCATCAGCTCCGAGAGAAGGCAACAGGTGGGTTCTTGACGGCACTGACCAGGTGCTGAGTCAGTACTGGAACCACCGGCTGCTGGACACCTTGTTATTGAAAACAAGACCTCACCTTGAGGCCATACTTAGTGAAACCATCTGCTGTTTTTAGCTGAAAGCATCCTAACTGATATGATTATTTAATAGGTTACCTGTTGCTTTGGTCGCCGTGAGACTGTTGTTTAAGTAGAACTCCTACAGAGCCTTTGGTGATGCTGAGGATTGCTGGTAAGTCTGCACTGTTACCTCTGGGAACCCCATGAGAAAAAACCAATGTTCTTGTTTTCCAGAGAGAAGGAGCTGAAAGGACAGAATCCTATCTCAGCTTCTTTCTAGCTCTGCAACCTTGGGCAAGTCCTTACCACCCTGGACCTTGGCATGCTCATCTGTAATATGAAGCCTATCACCAGGACTTACTCCAGCTCCCGGGGAGCTGAATGAACTACTGCCAATAAGGCGCCCAGCACAGGGCCTGGCGTGCGGGGAGAGAGCGGTCCCCGCTGTGCCATCATCTCTGTTCCCCGCCTGCGGGGCTGTGAGAGTGTCCAGTGGTTCTGAGTTGCTGGTAGACCGACTAGCTCTTGTTTTCCCTTACATGTTAAAGTAAGGACCACCCACCTGGACCTCTTAGCAAAGGGAGAAGCCGTGTGAATCCTTCGAGAGGCTGGAGGGCTATGAGAGAGAAGTTCAACTTCCAAGCCATCACTTAAGAAGGCCATTCTACTCTGAGTCCTGTCACTTTTCTCATCTTATTTCTGGGAGTTGCTAAAAAAGGACTCAACGCTAGAGCCATTCTTGGGTCTTGCCTGAGTCCCGCTCTTCTGTGATTCCTCATGCATTTGTCCAGGCTGCTCCCAGGCCTGGGGCACCATTCACCATCACCTGGCGACTTCTGTCTCTTCGCCTCCTAGGAGCCTCATCTCACTCTGTAGACTGTCTGGCCGCCATCACAGAACCCTTCGCGGGTTTGATTTCTCCCCCTACTAAACTGTCTCTTCAGTCCCAACACATATCTTGCCTGTATCAAGTAGTAAATAAATCTTGGTTGAATGACAACATACCCATAAGATTAAACTCAGTGGTAAGTAAACACTATTCTATGTGGTTATATATTTGATCTAGCAAAGTTATTTCTATTTTTTTTTCCTGTGAGATAAACCTGATTCTTTATTATCTCCACCAGAATTTTTTTTTTTCTGAGAACCTTCTGCTTTATTGCTGTAAGGAGAATAGACTACCACCATTTTACTAGAGGGAAATTGTGCAAAGAAACACAACATATGTTTAGCAATTGAAAAGTAACAATTAATAATTCATGAATTAGAGCAGAATTCATAATGGAAATTCAGAAGTGAGTGGTGATAAAGGCATTACGTGTTAAATTATGAGTAATGTAATCTAAAAGATACTTAGACGGAAATATATTGTCTTAACGTATGTATTAGAAAAAAATGAAATCTTAAGCTACTTATTTAATACAAAAACTAAAAGTAAAGAACCATAGAATAAACTGAAAGAAACTTTAAAAGATAAAATCAGGATAAAACCAAGAGTGATTAATAGAAATTAAGAACATGGTAAGGATATTTGTTTTCAAAAGGTAGTTCATTGAAAAGATCCATAAAATAGCTCTCTGATAAGATTGCTCAAGAAAGAAAAACACAGATAAACAATATTTAGAATGATAAAGGAAATATGCTGCAGGTTTAGAGGCATTTTAGCAATCATTAAACCATGGTGTGAAGAGTCTTATGACAATCATTTTGATAACTAACATGGGATTAATATTTTCAGGAAAATGAAAATTATCAAAATTGACTCAAGAAGAAATAGAAAACCTCAATTGACATTCAGGAAATTAAATTCGTGGTAAAAGAATCTGCCCACCCCTCAAAAAAAAGCATGATAATTTCAAGTTTTACCAAACCTAGGAATGAACAATTCTTACCTAATGCAAGCTTCTCTAGAGGCTAGAAAGAAGGAGACTAGCTGAGAGAAGGGGCTTCCCAGGTGGCTCAGTGGCAAAGAATCCACCTGCCAAGCAGGAGATGTGGGTTCCATCCCTGGGTGGGGAAGATCCCTTGGAGGAGGAAAGGGCAACCCACTCCAGTATTCTCGCCTGGGAAATTCTATGCACAGAGGAGCCTGGCGGGTTGCAGTCCATGGGGTCAGAAAAGAATTGGATAGGACTTAACGACTAAGCAACAGCAAAGTTGAGAGAAAAGGGTTAATAAAAACCTTCTCTTCCTAGATGGATAAATTTGACCATGTTGTAACCCTGAACTCCTGATAAAGGTGAAAGAGAGCTCTGTTCCAGGCAATGTAATTTACAGTTAGGGAAGCAAACAAGAAGCCCCATGATTGATGAGCTGCTTCATTCCTGGGAGGACTGTGGATAGACTATACGTGCCTGGCAGAATGCTGTAATCTGGGCTTCCTGTGCAGAGCAATCTACACCTGGGCTTGTCTCTTGCAGAGATATAGAAGCTATGGCTACAGAACTGTTACAGCTAGCTGTGTGAGTTCTTCTTTCAGGTAAGAGTTCCTAAATCCACTCAGGTGGTCTCTCTGCCTTCACCTGAGTCATCACTGGGGTGATCTGAGAACAGTCAGTGACCGCCACGACGCGCACCTGAGAGCGATGTCCTGCTGACAGGTGTGTCTGACCTGCAGGCTTCAGTGCCACCTGGTGTCGGGTGCACCCTGTGGATTCAGCTCTAGCGTCTAAAGATCCAGTTGAAAACTAAGACCACTGTCGTGGAGGTTGCAAGACCCAAATCAAGAGGCCAGTCTAAACTCGATACAAAATAGAGGAGGATCAGAGTGGAAAGTAAATTATTGGCAGTGTCACATTTGAACGAAGAAGCAGACATCCTACTATTATTGTGGAGCACACAACAGAGGTCCCACTTTTGTACTTGCATTTGGACAATTCTTTAAGGTGGTCCATGGATACGGAACAGGATTCATGGAAAGACAATACTGTGTTCTAACCCCTCCTCTTCTCATCACTAAATAGAGGACTTTGATCAAGTCGCTTCTTGAACCTCAGGAAACTGGGGATAATGATACCATTCTGGGAGGTTACTCTAGCAGTTCTATGAGATAAACTATGTGCGAGCTTGTTGCTTCTTATAAATATGTTATAAATCATTTAGGTTTGGCTGGTGTTTAATTCAGGCTGATGAGTGGAGATAAAGATGGAAATGCAGAAGGTCTGGGGAGAACAGAGTAAAAGGATGGGTTTTGAGTAATTCTGTAAAAAGAAAGATGGTCATGTTGGAGAAAAACCCAAAGAATTTCCAGACCAAGAAAAGGGCATTTACTTAAGTTGATTTGCTGGGAGCCAAGAGCTTTACACAGTTGTAATGGTCCATTGTCCATTTCTGAGCACAGTTGTAAGCAGCTTGTCCCTGGGAGGGGACAGGAGCCAGTGAATGGCCATAAAGTCTATGCTGGATTCTATACCTGCTCAACCAGAGTGGAGAACATGGAGGGTTGTACATAAGCGATAGTCTGTATTGTAATGAGAGCCAGTTTGGGCGTATAGCAAGGGAGCTTTCTGAACCTCTGTGCTTTCTGCAGAAAATGGAAGTTACTCGTCTCTTGCAAACCCTGGGAGGAGAAGGGATATGTTTAAGAAACCAAACACAGTGTCTGACCCTGTTGGGACTATAATAATTGGTACCTGTTTGGAATATTACTGCTAATGCCACTACATTTGGACAGCAGGTTGAAACAGCACAGTTTCCCTGTTTCCCAGTCCCTGCTACTTCAAAATTTTTCAGCCCCAAATGTAGCCTGTTCCTGTGTTTGGACCCTTTGGCGCTGAAGCAGTTCACCAGCGTTAATGTGCCTCAGAATTCTTAACAGAGCTTTTTAACAAGCACGGCAGATAGAGCCCACCCAGACCTACTTAAACTAGAGTCTCTGGAGCGGAACTTGTTCTAACCTTGTAACAAAGGTAATTGCAGTCACAGCTAGGGCAGAGAACTCAAGCTAGGAGCTGGTGAATTGAAGCACTGCATTTCCAGGCTTCCCTGTTAGAAGGCAAATGTCACCCAGGACAGGTAAAAATGAAGACGTAGCCAGCCTTTCACACGGAAATACAATCATTGGTGGGATTATTTGTTATCAGTCGAGGGGACCAAGAGGAGATTCCTAGGATGTGTTAGAGGGAACATGGAAGCTGTGAGTGAAATCACTCAGTTGTGCCCAACTCTTTGCGACTGTAGCCGTCTATGCTCCTCAGTTCATGGGAGTCTCCAGGCAAGAATACTGGAGTGGGTTGCCATTTCCTTCTCCAGGGAATCTTCCCAACCCAGGGATCGAACCCAGGTCTCCCATGTTGTGGGCAAACACTTTACCGTCTGAGCCACCAGGGAAGCTCTAACACGGCCCCATCTATCAAATGAGGTCATTTTCAGAGTTGTTGATGGATTGAGTGACATGAGGGGTTGGTGCTCCATACATCACGTCTCCTTTCAGAGGTTGGGTGAGGCAGGAGTGCTAGGGAGGGGGTGCCGGCAGGACACCCAAGCTGGATGGGGAGTGAGCCTGGGCTGTCTTCTGTAGGTGGGAGCTTTGATCAGCAGGTTCATGGTACAGGTGTGTCATGGAGAGAGGACCCTGCAGTCTGTGGAGCCTGTGTGGTGGGGAGAAAGGCAGAAAACAGGCATAGACATGTGAGGCTTCTTGTTGTTCAGTCACTAAGTCATGTCCAACACTTTTGCAACTATAGCCCATGGACTACAGCCCGCCAGGCTCGTCCCTCCACGGGCTTCTCCAGGCAAGGATACTGGAGTGGGTTAGCATTCCCTTCTCCAGGAGATCTTCCTGACCCAGAGATCAAACCCATGTCTCCTTCACTGCAGGCGGATTCTGTACTGCTGAGCCACCAGGGAGACAGAGTCTGCCCTGCAACTGTTCCCCACAGATTTCCCAATAAAACCAAGCCTCATGGCTCAAGGACTATGTTAGTTTCCTAGGTCCAACATAACAAAATGCATGAAAGGGTGGCTTAAACAACAAAAGGTATTCCCTCACAGCTCGGAAGGTCAGAAGTTGAAACTCAAGGGTCATGCTCCTCCTGAAGACCCTAGGGAAGGATCCACTCCATGCTTTTTTGGTAACTTCTGGTGGCCATCCATCCTCAGCCTTCATTTAAAAAAAAAAACAAAAAACTCTTATTTTACTGTTGTTAAGATTATCAATCATTTCTTGTGTCACTAGATTTTTAAAAGTCAGTGTGCTGTCTTCTGTAGGTGGGAGCTTTGATCAGCAGGTTCATGGTACAGGTGTGTCATGGAGAGAGGACCCTGCAGTCTGTGGAGCCTGTGTGGTGGGGAGAAAGGCAGAAAACAGGCATAGACATGTGAGGCTTCTTGTTGTTCAGTCACTAAGTCATGTCCAACACTTTTGCAACTATAGCCCATGGACTACAGCCCGCCAGGCTCGTCCCTCCACGGGCTTCTCCAGGCAAGGATACTGGAGTGGGTTAGCATTCCCTTCTCCAGGAGATCTTCCTGACCCAGAGATCAAACCCATGTCTCCTTCACTGCAGGCGGATTCTGTACTGCTGAGCCACCAGGGAGACAGAGTCTGCCCTGCAACTGTTCCCCACAGATTTCCCAATAAAACCAAGCCTCATGGCTCAATGACTATGTTAGTTTCCTAGGTCCAACATAACAAAATACATGAAAGAGTGGCTTAAACAACAAAAGGTATTCCCTCACAGCTCGGAAGGTCAGAAGTTGAAACTCAAGGGACATGCTCCTCCTGAAGACCCTAGGGAAGGATCCACTCCATGCTTTTTTGGTAACTTCTGGTGGCCATCCATCTTCAGCCTTCGTTTAAAAAAAAAAACAAAAAACTCTTATTTTACTGTTGTTAAGATTATCAATCATTTCTTGTGTCACCAAATTTTTAAAAGTCAGCAGTTATTTGTATTTTCCTAAAAGTAGATCCAAGGTTCCTGGGTGAAGGTCAGATTAAATTTTTCTAAAGTTTTTTATCTATATAGTTCAAAAATTTTTAAATTAGAGTATAGTTGCTTTTCATACTGTCAGTATGAAAAGCAACTATACCCCAATTTTTTAAAAAATTCAAGCTGTATAGGTATAAAACTTTTTTTTAAAAAAAAGCTATGCTATGTTTTTTCCAGTAGTCATGTGTGGGTATAAAAGTTGCACCATAAAGAAGGCAGAGGGCCAAAGAATCTAGGCTTTTGAACTATGGTATTAGAGAAGGAGTGATGCTGAAGCTCCAATACCTTGGCCAACTGATGCACAGAGCCAACTCTTTGGAAAAGACCTTGATGCTGGGAAAGATTAAGGGCAAGAGGAGAAGGAGGTGACAGAGGATGAGATGGTTGGACAGCATCGCTGACTCACTGGACATGAGTTTGAGCAATCTCTGGGAGACAGAGAAGGACAGAGGAGCCTGCTGCAGTCCATGGGGTCGCAAAGAGTCCGACATGACTGGGGGACTGAACAGTACCACCACAGTGCTTTACAATGCTGTGTTAGTTTCTGCTGTGTGTAGCACAGGGGGTTCCACTCTGCGCTCCGTGGTGACCTAGATGGCGGGAGGGGGAGGTGTGAGAGAGGAGATACACGTGTGCTTCCAGCTGCTCCTTGGCCAGCCTTGCTTTATAGATGCACACTTCAGTCCGTGCCTGTCTTCACGTTCTCTCTGCATCTGTGTCCTCACACTGCCTGCTTAGGAGGACACCATTCGTTGGATTTAGGGCCAGTCCTAACCCAGTGGGCTTCCGGAGGGCTTCCAGTGACAAAGAATCCATCCACCAATGCAGGAGATGAAAGATACAGGTTCAGTCCCCAGGTCAGCAATGCAGAGATGAAAGACACAAGTTCAGTCCCCAGGTCAGCAATGCAGAGATGAAAGACACAAGTTCAGTCCCCAGGTGGGGAAGATCCCCTGCTGGAGGAAATGGCAACCCACTCCAGTATTCTTGTCTGGAAAACTCCACAGGCAGAGGAGCCTGGCTGTCTACAGTCTGTGGGGCTACAAAGAGTCAGACACAGCTGAGCTTCTGAGCACTAACCCAATGTGATCTCATCTCAACTAATTACATCTGCCAAGATGCTATTCTCAAATAAGGTCCCATGCTGAGGTTCTGTGTGGATGTGACGTTTTGTGCAACCCTATCCAACCCAGTCCAGGGATGATGATCACTGAAGACCCTTGTGACTTTTCTCCTCTGTTCTGTATCTGCACTGAACTATAATCTCTTGCTAGTTGTTCACAATATATAATAGCCAACTGTTTACAAGTCTATGTCCTACCAGATGGTGAGATGTTGAGAGCAGAGCCCAAAATTTTGCTTTGTTTTTGTATTTTATTATTTGCTTGTTTGTTTTTTCTGGCCATGTGGCATGCAGGATCTTAGTTCCCCCACCAGAGATTGAACCTATGCCCCTGCAATGGAAGCTCAGAGCCCTAACTACTGGGTCAATAGGAAATTCTCATGTTTGGGGTTTTTTTACACCTTTCAGTACCCAGGGTGTGGCACAGGACCATATTTATGATTGACCTTCAGTAAGCATGTATGAAATGTCAGCAGGTTACAGTCATTATTTGCAAGACTGACCCTTGGGATCTCTGCTCTTGAGGATGTTAGAATCCAGGAGAATGTCTGAAGGCTTCTGGAGGCAAACAAACCAGGCCAGAGCTGAAAAACTCACCTACCAGGCTGCTTCTTTGCCTTCAGGATTGGAAACGTCTAGCTGGTTTCTTGTCTGTGTCCCCATTGTGGGACACATTTCCCCCATTCTGACCTCAGTTTCCCACTGTAAATGAGAGATTTGGACCACAGTCTCCAAATCCTTTCATTTTCTAAGCTCCCTTATCTTTACAATCACATGGGTCACAATCAGCCAGAACTGAGGTTATTAAGTGAGAAGCATCTAAGAACCAGTTAGAGAAGCTTCCTGAATATATCAGCTTCCAATTCACTGTGACCAGCCTTTTCCTATTCAGCTGCGGTGTCTGCGGCTCAGGTGAGAAATCGCTCCCATTGCCTGGCAGGCCGTGAGCTGAAATTCCTCCAGTGAAGATTGCCAAGGTGCCCGAGAGCAATGATAAACACAATCTTTTCACTCCAACCCTCCATTTAGATCCGCTTCCCTTTTGAATCTCAATTGGTTACAGCAGGCCTTTGGGTTCCTTGCTGAGGAGGTGTTTGGCAAATCATGAAAGGGCGAAGGCTCCCCAGAGAGGAGATTTTCCCCTTATATCAGAATCTTTCAAAATAGCAGGAGGAGTGAAGAATTGCAAATGGGAGGCCAACCAGCTCCTCGCCTGGTGAGAAGAGGTGGGACTGAATTTTCACCTTCAAGCAGCACAAGATTTTCTTTCTTGAGAGCTTCGGCTTTTTCCTGAAAGAATATGGAACCAACATGTTCTCCAGGAAGCCCTCCCTGGTCACGCCCACCCAAGAGTGGGGTCCCACATTCTGTGTACCCACTATTTCTGAAACTTACTTTCAGGCTGAACTCAACACACTGGGTTGCAATGTCTGTTTCTCCCCTTACGTGCTGTGACGCATAGACCTCGTTTGCTCTTCCAAACCACTCTTCCGTGCATCTTGCTTTGGATTTTCCTGCAAAGAGATCTTGGTACAAGGTCCCGAAGGAAGGTAGTTCATCCAGAGGATTACTGCAGGAAGCATTTGTGAGAAATGAGAAAAGTGAGAGAGTAAAAGGAGAGATGTCAACAGGAGGGCGTGTTTTATAGCTAGAGCTCTGTGCCACTGAGGACCCTCTGAAGAACCTTGTGGAATGAGTTTGAGAACTGACCCACCGAGGGCTAATGATAAAGCTGCAGTACTTTTCTGTGGATTCCCGCTGGTTGCGAGTTTCCCACTGCTACTGCTGCTAAGTCACTTCAGTCGTGTCCGCCTCTGTGCAGCCCCATAGACGGCAGCCCAGCAGGCTCCACCGTCCCCGGGATTCTCCAGGCAAGAACACTGGAGTGGGTTGCCATTTCCTTCTCCAATGCATGAAAGTGAAAAGTCAAAGTGAAGTCGCTCAGTCGTGTCCGACTCATAGCGACCTCATGGACTCGGGAGGCATTAAATGCTCTGCAGTTCTGGCTGCCTTGATATCCAGCCAGAAGGGGGCGCCCTTGTGAGGTCAGGAAAAGCCCTCGAGCAGGAAAGCAAAGGTGGGACACACACAGGCCAGCAGAAGGTGCTAGTGAGAGAGAAGGGTCAAGGTAGCCCCAAGGTGGGGGGTGGACCGGGGGTTGGTAGAGGGGGGCGCTCTCCAACCTCAACCCTTCTATTTGTTCACATAATCAGTTCTGCCCCCAACCCCTGCATCTTCATCCTTGTGTCAAGGGCACTGCTAAGGACTTTGTGGGTATCATTGTGTTGAACTGAAAGGAGAGTTTTCACTGGACACAGGACTCTCACCGAAGAAAGGGTCCATGGTGGGGTTCTGGGACATTTTCAAAGAGGCTCCAGGGTCAATCCAAAAGGGTCTCTGCTGACACAGTAGTTGGCTCTCTGGCTGGCTGATGGGGGATTTCTGCCCCTCAAAGTTTCTTTTAAAACTTCAATTATGTGCTGTAAATCAGTGTTTCCAAAGTGTGTTCCAAGTAACAGATTAGATAAGAAAGGAGAGGGGCCATTCAACTAGCTTAGGAAACACTAATAATGTCCCACTGAACCCTGTGGGAAATCCCAAATCTTAAGAGTTTATAGAGATGGTACCGATGAGCCTGTTTGCAGGGTAGAAATAGAGATGCAGACGTAGAGAATGGACTTGTGGACCCAGTGGGGGAAGCAGAGGGTGGGATGAACTGAGAGAGTAGCGTTGGCATCTGTACATTAGCACGTGCAAGTAGATAGCTAGAGGGAAGCTGCTGTGCCACACAGGGAGCTCGGCTCTGGGCTCTGTGATGACTAGGGTGGTGGGAAGGGGATGTTGGAAAGGAAGTTCAAGGGGGAATGGGCATGTGTATACTTAGAGCTGATTCATATTGTTATACAGCAGAAACTGGCACAACATTGTAAAGCAATTATGCTTCAATTAAATTTTTTTTAATTAAAAAGTTTATAGAGAGGCCCTAATGGGATTCAGTCTCATCCACCATCCAGATGATCTCAAGCACACGTGTTCTTCCATGGCTGCATTCTTGGAACAGCTCCCACTGTGGGAACAGGACATTGAGTGTACATTCCAAGAAATGAGGACGGGGGTGGCGAGGAGCCTCCAATTCCCCGGTCCAGCTTGCGAGTCAAGTGGCAGTCATCTCCTCTCCATAACCTCCCCAACATCAGATGTGATTTCCCCGCTCTTCTTCTCAGTCTCGTGGATGGACACAACACGACATCTGACAAGATCCAGAAATCAGCATCTGCAGCTGAGATGCAGGGTTCGTTTGTCACTCAGCCGTGCTGTCTAATACAGAGTGAGTCTTTCATCTCCACCATCCAGATGATCTCAAGCACACGTGTTCTTCCATGGCTGCATTCTTGGAACAGCTCCCACTGTGGGAACAGGACACTGAGTGTACATTCCAAGGAATGGGGACGGGGGTGACGAGGAGCCTCCAATTACCCGGTCCAGCTTGCAAGTCAAGTGGCAGTCATCTCCTCTCCATGACCTCCCCAACATCAGACGCAATTTCCCTGCTCTTCTTCTCAGTCTCGTGGATGGACACAACATGACATCTGACAAGATCCAGAAATCAGCATCTGCAGCTGAGATGCAGGGTTCGTTTGTCACTCAGCAGTACTGTCTAATACAGAGTGAGTCTTTCATCTCTTAACAGGGAAAAGAAGTGATTATGATGTTGAACCAAATAACAAAAGGTATTTCCTTGGGGTTCCTCTTGGAGTTAGCTAGTCTTTTGGGGACACTATTGCCTGAATTGGGATCCTAAATAATCAAACTTTCACTCTGGTGAGAGGAATGACTTTTAGTGAGCAATTACTCTGTGGAAGCTTTGTGTACATTCTTATCTTACTGTCTCAACAAAACTCCTCAGGAAATATTTCTAGTCTTATTTACAGAAGAAGAAACTGAACTCAGAGAGTTTAACTGACTTTTTCAAGGTCATACAAAGGATAACCAGGATTTGAAACAGACCTGGAATTCAGACAAAATCTATATTCTTTCCCTCACATCATGCTAGAGTAGCAATCATCAGCTACTGGAGATGCTAACAAAGGCTTCCTCTGAGGGGCCTGTAATGAGGTACATTCAGCACAAAAGGCATCTCCGTCCTGACACCATTAAAATGTTTCTTACAAAACAACTTAGTAAAGAAGATTACTGACTTTTTCAAGGTCATACAAAGGATAACCAGGATTTGAAACAGACCTGGAATTCAGACAAAATCTATATTCTTTCCTTCACATCATGCTAGAGTAGCAATCATCAGCTACTGGAAATGCTAACAAAGACTTCCTCTGAGGGGCCTGTAATGAGGTACATTCAGCACAAAAGGCATCTCCCTCCTGACACCATTAAAATGTTTCTTACAAAACAACTTAGTAAAGAAGATTCCTCCCATCTCCTCAAATTATTGAAAATATTTCTCCCAACCAAAACGAGAAAAATTCTTCTTGGATTTTTTTTTTTTTTAATAATTGGGTCTTTGAGTACTTCCCCAGTGATGTCATGTTGAAACAAACGATCTTTGAATTTGATCAGACAGGAAAATAGGGAAGCATCTCTGAGAGTCTCAGTGATCCTGGAAACATCCGCTCATGGATAACAATTTCTACTCATTGATGCCAGCCATGATTCTAGTCTTTTAAAAGATGCCCTGCTGACCATCAGCTTAAAGCGGACTCAGTCAGTCAGTAAAGGTTTCCAGGAAGACTTCCTTGTACCAAACACCATGCTAGGCACAGAGGACAGTTTACATACTGATACGTTATCTTCTTTCTCATAATTATAGCAGTTGTTCAGTTGTTATGTCCAACTGCTTGTGAGCCCCATGGTCTGCAGCACACCAGGCTTCCCTGACCTTCACTATCTCCTGGAGTTTGCTCGAACTCATGTCCATTGAGTTGGTGATGCCAGCCAACCATCTCATCCTCTGTCACCCTCTTCTCCTCTTCCTTCAACCTTCCCCAGCATCAGGATCTTTTCCAATGATCAGCTCTTTGTATCAAGTGACCATAGTATTGGAGCTTCAGATTCAGCATCAGTCCTTCTAACAAATATTCAGGGTTGGTTTTCTTTAGGATTCCACAGGCATTTATCACAGATCTGGGGGCTTGAGATAGGGTGCTGGCGTGGTCAGGTCCAGGACAGGACTGTCTTCCTGAGGGGCAGGTGCTGACTAGCTCGCTGTGTCCACATGTGGTCTTCCCTCAGGTGCATGTGGAGAGAAACACAGTGAGCTCTGGTGCCTCTTCCTCCTCTTATAAGGGCACTAATCTCATCACGGAGGCCCCACCCTCAAGACCAATTACTTGCCTAAGGTGGGGTCTCCATCTTCAAACATCATCACCTTGGAGGTTAAGGCTTCAACTTAGAAAGTTGGGGAACAGAAATAATCAGTCCATAAAGCATGGGCAGTTCAGAAGGCATCTCCTCTCCCCTCTTACCCTCTTACCTCTCCTTCTCATTCAGAAGATCTTGAGTGTTCCCTGTGTGACAGACAGTCTTGTATATACTGCAGACATAACCAGGGACAGGAAAGAAGTAGCCTTCATGTCAATGGACCTTCAGCTTCCAAGATTCTCCTCTAAGAAAACTTTCTCACTTAACCCTCTTTTCTCTGATCTTCCTTTAGCTGATTCTCCTTTGTATCCTTTTTAGAAATGTTTTATTTATTTATTTGGCTGCAGTGGGTCTTTGTTGCTGTTCATGGGCTTTCTCCAGTTGTGATGAACAGGGGCTCCTCTCCAGTTGTGACACGTGGGCCTCTCATTGGAGTGGCTTCTCTTGTTGGAGGGCACGAGCTCTAGAGCTCACAGCCTGAGTAGCTGCAGAACCTGGGCTTAGTTGCCCCGCGGCATGTGGGAACTTGCTGGACCAGGGATTGAACCCATGTTCCCTGCACTGGCAGGCGGATTCTTAACCACTGGGCTACCATGAGAGTTCTCCTTTGTATCCTTTGATCCTGCTCCACTCTCAGGAAAAACCTTTTGAGCATATGCTCTTCTGCATATGTATTACTTATTTACAAATTGCATGCCTATTCTAATATATAGTTTATACTATAACAGTACAGATATCCCCCACTGTCCAAAACCTTTCATGAGCCACAGTGGTGTAAAGAGAAAAAGCAATGATCTTAAGATGCGTGTTGCTCACGGATGCACAAAATGAATGGAGATGAAGCACAGATGCTCACAGACACAATTCAAAGCCTTGGTGGCTCCATGCTGAGATGCTGAGTGTGGTTCCTGGGGAAGCAGCTCTCTACTCTGGGTGCTCACTCCCTCTGTAGTGGCGGCTGCAAATAACACTGAATGCAATTGTTGATTTCTCCCAGTTATCAAAGACAGGTACTAATGTGGGTTTACACAAACAAGGGCCACACTGTATTTGAAATGTTAATTCTGACTTGTTCCTTTGAAAGTTAGTCTTTTATTTTTTGCAATAAACTTTTAGGACACTTGTAGATTTATGGAATCATCACACAGATAGTACAGTTTCTGTACACCCCACACCCAGTACCCCCTTATTATTAGTAGCTTACATTAGTATGGTGTGTTTGTCACATGAGTTGATATTGATATGTTGTTATTTACTGAAGTACATACTTTATTCAGAGTTCCTCAGTTTTTTCCTAATGTCCTTTTTCTCTTCCAGGGTTCCACCCAGGTTACCACCTGACATTTAGTCAAATGTCTCCTTAGGCACCTGTTGTCTATGACAGTTTTAAAGACCTTGTTTTTTTGATAAAACTCTTTAATGATTTTAAAAAGCAGGTGACATAAAGCAAACAGTAAAAAAGGGGGAGACGATAATTATTTATAAAGCACCAATTTATAACAACAGAGTAAGAAGTTGGGGGAAGAAAAGTGCTGAGTGATTTCCCAACATTGCAGTGGTGTGAACACGTAGTATGAACCCAACCTTCTTTGGATCCTCTGATCCCCACAGGGACCCCACTTCCCCAAGCCCCCTTGAGAGCTCTCACTCATCCTTGTGGAGCTGACTCTTTAAAACCTGTCTATCCCCCAGCGTTGAAGACTGCCTCATCTATCTCTGTGTCCCAATCACAGAGGGGCTTCTCCTGTAGACTTGTCTGGAAATATATATACACACAAATGAGGCATTGATATTGTTGCAATGATTATGATCACAATTCCAAGGTTGGGAGGAGACAATTCTCTTCTTAGGTCTTCCCACAGTTCCTTGGTTGGATCATCCAAGGTTCTAGATCTTGAAACCAATGTCAGCTGAATCATGTGACCTGACAAACATGAGTGTTAAATGGTGTTGAGGGTTTGCTGGCATCAGGCATGCTGCTAAGTACTCTAATGCTGCTTCTGTAACCTTGCCAACAGCCTCACAAGCCTGCTGTATCCCAGTCTGCAGAAAAGAGAACGTGAATGCGCTAAGCGATTTTCCCAAGGTCACAAAGGTAGGGCTAGAGGTAGAAATAAGACCCGCCTCCAAGAACAGCCTTTTTAATCTCTACACCAAGTCACTTCCCAAAGGACTATTCCATAAGCCCTGCATCAATACATGAATGTGTATCTGTAGAAGGAAGACTTCGTCTTGATGTACAACTGTATTTTAAGCACATCTCCATCATGAGGCATTTTCCCATCTGGGACATGACGGAATGGTGGAGTTAGTGAGTATTTTAGTGTGTCTTGCCTGGAAAGCACCTGTATCCCAGACATGTGATTTTGCTGCTCCTTAGCTCAAGATGACCCAACTTAGCTCAAGGTGGTCTTAGAGCCAAGCCTCCCACTGAGCCCCACTGACTGCCATACCACCATCTCCCTCATGCCACACTGCTCTGCCCCCTTGAAAAACTGTGAAGTATTATTATTGCCCAAATCCTATCCTGACATTGCTCTGAGAGATAGGGCACTCAGAAAGACACTCTTGCAGCCGCTGACCTTTAGCTCGTCTCCTCCAACTGTGACCCAATCAGGCATAATGAGTTTCGAGCAGACTTGGAATTGTTCTCTTCTCTCTGCTTTTCTTCTCCGCCAGCCTTTATCGGTGCTTTAGCAGAAGGCTGTTTTTCCTTCTGCACTTATTTATATTTAGCCTGAGCATCCTGTTAATTACAGAGCAGTTAAAGGAGAATTAGGGACACTATATATAAATTTGCCATTTATGCAAATTGCAAAGAGAGAACAAAGAAAAATTAGCTTAATTAGTGTAATTGCTAAAAAAGCGGGAGGCGAGGCAAACAGAGCTTTAATCAAAGAAGAGGCAAAGGAAGTCTCAAGGAAATGGTGACCCGAATCAGCAGATTGGAGAGTTCTGACCTTTCAAGATTTCAAGACCTTGCTGAGGCGTAGGGATGACATGAGGCCTCGGAGGGGAGGGGCAGAGAGTTCTCAGTATAAAGACGCCAAGTCGTTGCTTAAGAAATGAAATAAGACCCTTGCACTTGGAAAGTTATTGATATTCCCATTAGTGTGGGTACCTGATGGAGGGTTTGAAATATTGCAAGCAAAAGATTACAGTTCCTGAAAGCTCAGATCACAGATAGCGTTTTTTACCCCTAAACTATTTTTTATCAAAGTATGTACATTGTTTTTTCAGACATGATGCTATTGCACACTTAATAGACTACATTTCCATGTGCATGCTAAGTTGCTTTATTTGTGTTCAACTCTTTGTGACCCTTTATAGACTGTAGCCCACCAGGCTCCTCTGTACATGGGATTCTCCAGGCAAGGATACTGGAGTGGGTTGCTGTGCTGTCCTCCAGGGGATCTTCCTGACTCAGGGATTGGACCCACGTCTCTCTGGCATTGCCAGGCAGGTTCTTTACCACTAGTGCCACCTGGGAAGCAGTATCACTTATACATAACTAACTTTCATATGCACTAGGAATTCAAAATCTTCATGTGACTCATTTTATTGTGATGTTCACTTTTTAGAGATGGTCTGGAACCACAAACTTGCAATATCTTCAAGATATACCAGTTAAATTTTAACTTGAGACAAGCAACAAATGTATTTTTAGTGTAAGTATGCCCCATGACATTTAGGGAAATTATTTATACTAAAAAAAGAAAAAAGAATGTGTTGTTCATCTAGAATTCAAACTAACTGAGCATCTTGTATTTATTTTTCTGGCAATCCTCCTGGGGAGGTATGCAGGAGAAGTCCTTCCTGTGTCTCCCCAGGACCACAGAAAAATTCAGGACTTCCTGTGAGGCAAAAAACTGTTCCCTGGCCAACTGCAAGTCCCTTCAGCCTGGCATCATAGCAACAGAGAGGCAGAGAGAGAGACTATGAATGAAAAGAGTCTAAGACACTCATGGGTTAGTGGAGGGAATAGGGACTCCAGGAAACACTGGACTCTTCATTTCTGCACCCTGACTTCTTACCCCCAACTCCCCAGATCTTCCATAAAACTGCCAGGTACATAAATGTCTGTATACCTTAGGTGTTCTGTGTTCCAGGGAAATCAAGGAGAGGGCAGTAACTCTACATCTGGCCAGCTCTGCTCTGCTCTGCTCTAAGACTTTGCAGATTTTAACTCATTGAATCCTCACAAGAACCCACATGAGGCAGACTATACTGGACCCACTTTGTAGATGCAGAGTCAGGCACATGGAAGCTAAGGGACTCCAGAGAGAGTGGTCAATAAGCAGTGAGCTGGGATTTTTATCCAGGCATCTGGCTCCAGAGACTGTCCTCTGCCACCTGCCACATGGGAACTGCCAGCCAACACCAGGATAACCAAATGGAAAACTGATCAGTCATTCACCTCTTTTGCTTTGAAAATAGCAAATCTACACTAGACTACAATGTAGTCTAGGGAAAAGAAAGGGAACTCAAAGACTCATGTTCGCTTTCTTTTCTCTTTAATTAATCAATTAATTAATTTGACTGCATCGAGTCTTAGCTGCGGCACATGGACTCCGTAATTGTGGCACGCGGGCTTAGTTGCTCTGCTGCAAGTGGGTTCTTAGTCTCTTTACCAAGCATGGAACACACATCCTCTGCATTGCAAGGTGGATTCTAAGCCACTGGACCACCAGAGAAGTCCACCATGTTTGATTTCTAACTCTGTCCTGGGTAGCTCCATCAGATAAACATCCAAACCCAGACTATACATTGTAGGAGCTCAGGTTTCCCACTCTGGTTTCCACAGTAATGACTGCAGTGGTTGCACCCAGCTTTGTAGCCAGAGTAATACCAGCTATCAAGCTGTAATTAGTCCCAGCTTGGAGAGGGTCTTAATGCAGGAATTTATAAAGGTAAATAGAGCATGATGTGTGTGTTCAGTTAGTCATGTCTGACTCTTTGTGGGCCCCATGGACTGTAGCCCGCCAGGCTCCTCTGCCCATGGAATTTTCCAGGCAAGAATACTGGAGGAGGTCACCATCTCCCAATTCAGGTGATCTTCCCAACTCAGCATCCAACCCACATCTCTTGCGGCTCCTGCATTAGCAGGTGGATTCTTTACCGCTGCACCATCCGGGAAGCCCAAATAAAGCATGGAGACAGGCTGAACCCACCCAGTAGAATTAGATATCTGTCCTAGATAGATATATAGTTCTATAGAACTATACAGTTCTATTCTATTTAATGGATAGAACTGTATATGGTGTATCTTGTCCGTTTACATGCAGGACCAGAGTGAGACCTGATACCTGCCTTCCTTGCTGGTTCCTGGTCATTCTTGTTGTTTAATTGCTCAGTCATGCTGACTCTTTGCAACCCTATGGACTGCAGCACACCAGGCTTTCCTGTTCTTCACTATCTCCCAGAGTTTGTTCAAACTCATTCCATTGAGTCAGTGATGCCATCCAACCATCTCATCCTCTTAGCCAACAAAAAAATGATAAAATACATTAAAATTATTTAGAAGAGTTGGTTGGGTCTAGCTCTTTTTTTGACTCTCATGCAGGATGTCTGTTTCTGGTATGTGGAAACTTAATGTAGGTCACAGCAAGTTCCCACTGTTTGCTCCTGCACAGGCCAAAATTATAGTGTTCGTACACTGATCCTCCCCCGTCACCCCTGGACAGAGCAGAATGCTTTCTTGATTGAGGTCAGATCACAAAAGCTGTTCTGGAATCAAGAACTGGCAAGAGGGATGGCTCTGCTGGGGCCAGGTTCACTTTCAACAGTCAGTGTTCGTCTATCGTTTACTCAAGAGGAGGAGTTGGCACTTTCCTGGAGTCTCTCAGGGAAGCTTCCATGGAGAAAATACCCACAAAATTGGGGTAAGGTGATGCAAGGGCCAGAGGGATACAACTATTTAACATTTCAAACCTTCTTTGATCTGCCTTCCTCTCTTCATTAGGGATTTATTTTACAAGAAACAGAAACATATAAATAGTAAAACCAAACCAAAAAAAAAAAAAAAAAAGTTGAAAAAGTAGGAAAGAGTTCTGTTGGCATGTAACGGCTAAAGCTACAGCTCAGACTCATAAGGGACTGGAAGAAAAAAAAAATCTGGGTTATTCTACTTCTCTAGGTCATCATGATATCTTTCTCTGGCTTTCTTGAGCAGCAGAAATAGTCACCATGGATCCACATGTTCTCACAATGCATGTGTCCAACACTTCCTAACTATTTTTGTATCACATAGTCCAAAATATTGAGAAAAACATGAGACAGAGAAAGAGAGACAGAGAGATCAGCTGAAACCAGCTATGACTTGCTTTCTCTGGGGTCATTTGTCCACCCTTGGTCCAACCATCTGTGGCCAGAAAAGAATGATCTCCAGTACAAACAAGGTAACTGGGGTTGTAGGAAGTGATTTTTCCAAGTTGGATCTACATGGGGAAGGACGGGTGACTTAGCTACTGCACTTCCCTTTCACCTTTATCCCCTTGGATGACATCTTTATAATGCTTGACATTTCTGTAATACCTGACTCTCTTTACCTAGGGAATTAGATATCTCAGACTTGCGTCACCAGTTTACCTTGCAACCCCTCTGGCCCCCTTTTAAGGTGATGACACCCTGAAACAGCCCAAGGGTGTTTGTTTTGTTGGGAATGTGCCTCTCCTGTTTGTTCTGTCCAATGACATCCAAAATTCCATTTTGTCTCAGGATGTTTTGCTGTCTCCTTTTGTGATTGGGGCACATGATAGAGTTTGAGCTTCCTCATATTTTCTTGCTGGGCTTATTTAATAGGAATCACTTGAAAGACAAGGATGAATCCAAGCAGAATCCTTGGTGCCACAAAGTAACACACAAACCCAACACTAACTGTTGGCCTCCATAGAGAAGGGGAAGACATGTCTACAGGAGAAACATTATGGATGCGATCCCTCAAAAAGATAAGCATCAAATGCTCTCACCTTCTAATCCCTACCAGTAACTGTCTCTATGGTTGATGTTGTTTAGTCATTCAGTTGTGTCCGACTCTTCGTCATCTCATGGGCTGAAGCCCGCCAGGCTCCTCTGTCCATGGGATTCCCCAGGCAAGAATACTGAAGTGGGTTACCATTTCCTTCCCCAGGGGACCTTCCTGACCCAGGGATTGAACCCGTGTCTCCTGTTTAGCAGGCAGATTCTTTACCATTGAGCCACCTGGGAAGCCTGAGAAAAGTTCTGAAAACAGCACACTTTAGGAACTTAGAACACATTCCAAGCCCCTGGGAGTTCATGTGCTCAGGGAAGTAAGGTGGGTACGCAGAGGACCACAGAGCAGGAAATGTTTGGAGCATTTTGAGTGATGATCCCCAAGCGAAAAAGTGTCATGGAGGGATCTTAAAATGAGCTTATTGAAAGCACAGTGCTGTGTTGTGTGGGCTGCAGCCAAAGGATAACATGTCCCACCAACTTAAACACACCAGGCACTGGCTCACAGAGCACATTCTGATGGTGCTCAAGAGTAAACAATATTTACAGAATGAAGTTTCTCTAAAGACATCTTGCGCTTCCTGTAGCATGAGACGTGCTAAGGAAGAGAAGGGTGGGGCTGGTCTTGCGGTGGGGAATCGAGCAATTGCATGGAAGGGGATGTCTACTCACAGTTCGGTTCAATTCAGTTGCTCAGTCATGTCTGATTCTTTGCGACCTCATGGACTGCAGCACACCAGGCTTCCCTGTCCATCACCAATTCCCAGAGTCCACTCAGACTCATGTCCATTGGGTCGCTGGTGCCATCCAACCATCTCATCCTCTGTCATCTCCTTCTCCTCCTGCCCTCAATCTTTCCCAGCACCAGGTCTTTTCAAATGAGTCAGTTCTTCACATCAGGCGGCCAAAGTATTAAAGTTTCAACTTCAGCATCAGTCCTTCCAATGAATATTCAGGACTGATTTCCTTTAGGATGGACTGGTTTGATCTCCTTGCAGTCCAAGGGACTCTCAAGAGTCTTCTCCAACACCACAGTTCAAAAGCATCAATTCTTTAGTGATCAGCTTTCTTTATGGTCCAACTCTCACATCCATACATGACTACTGGAAAAACCATAGCTTTGACTAGATGGACCCTTGTTGGCAAAGTAATGTCTCTGCTTTTTAATATGCTGTCTGGGTTGGTCATAGCTTTTCTTCTACATAGCAAACGTCTTTTAATTTCATGGCTGCAGTCACCATCTGCATTGATTTTGGAGCCCAAGAAAATAAAGCCTGTCATTGTTTCCACTGTTTCCCCATCTATTTGCCATGCAGTGATGGGACTGGATGCTGTGATCTTAGTTTTTTGAATGTTGAGTTTTAAGCCAGCTTTTTCACTCTCTTCTTTCACTTTCATCATGAGACTCTTTAGTTCCTCTTCACTACTACTCACAGGCAGATGTAAAAGCTTACAGAACTTTCTGAACTACAAGGTGTGGGCTTCACATTCCAAGTTCCTTAGTTAGGAACAGCAGGGCTGCCAAGAAAGAGGACGATGTTTAAGTAAGGGTTGGGAGGATTAGGAAACTGTTCCAGGGATCTATAACTGTTGCCGCGAAGGTGACCCCTTCTTGGGCCTGAGAGCAGACTCTTGCCCAACCTCGGAAATGAATTGTCAAAGGAGACATACATGCTGACAAAGCAAGAAACTTTACCGGGCAGGGGCACCCTGGCAGAGAGCAGCAGAGACAGGGAACCCAGAAGGACTGCTCTGCCATGCGGCTTGAAGTCTCGGCTCTTCTGGTGATTGGGGTTAGTTTCTGTGTTGTCTCTGACTCGTCGTTCTGACTCAGGGTCCTTCCTGGTAGCACACGCATTGCTCAGCCAAGATGGATGCCAGCAAGAAGGATTCTGGAAGGTTGAAAGGACATATGGACTAGTGTCTCCTTTTGACTTTTCTGAAATTCTTCAGATTGGTTGTGGTTTGTTCATTTTGTGTTCCTTGCCAGGCGTGCATGCATGCTCAGGCATTTCAGTCATATTTGACTCTTTGCGACCCTATGGACTGTAGCCTGCCAGGCTCCTTTGTCCATGAGATTCTCCAGGCAAGGATATTGGAGTGGG
The DNA here is from genome assembly GCA_006410635.1 of Cephalophus harveyi. NCBI lineage: Eukaryota > Metazoa > Chordata > Mammalia > Artiodactyla > Bovidae > Cephalophus > Cephalophus harveyi. The sequence goes on along the minus strand of SJYT01017318.1, from coordinate 130,462 downwards.
TAGCCATTTCCTCCTCCAGGGAATCTTCCTGACCCAGGGATCGAACCCACGTCTCCTGCATTGCAGGCAGATTCTTTACCGCTGAGCCACCAGGGAAGCTCTCCCCACCAGGCCCCTCTGTCATAAAATAACTCATGCAAATGGTTACTAGGGGGCCTGGCCAGGGTGGGTGGTTTCAGTCAGTGTTTCCCCTAGCATAAGTGAAAGTCACTCAGTCATGTCCAACTCTTTGTGACCCCATGGACTATACTGTCTGTGGAATTCTCTAGGCCAGAATACTGGAGTGGGTAGCCTTTCCCTTCTCCAGGGGAAACCCAGGGATCGAACCCAGGTCTCCTGCATTGCAGGTGGATTCTTCACCAGCTAAGCCACAAGGGAAGCCCTAACATAACTGCCTAACAAATTACCACCAAAATTCATGGGCTAATGTAACAACTTATTATTATATCTCTCTTGGTTCTGTGGGCTGACTGGGCTGGCCCAGATGGTTCTGACATGGATGCCCTAGGGACAGCAGGCAGATTGATGGTGGCCAGGGATGCAGTCCTCTGAAGGTTGGACGTCCAGGTAGACTCACTCCGTGGCCCGCAGAGGTGCTGGCTGTCGGCTTGGAGCTCAGCAGTGATTCTCAACCTGAACACCTGCACATGGCTTCTTTATGTGCCTTGGGCTTCTCACAGCTGGTGGATGGGTTTTGAGAATCTTCCATGAGCAAGACCCAAGAGTCTTGCTCTTATGCCCTAACTTCAGAAGACCCAGCAAGTCAGTTCTATTGATGAAGGCCAACCTTCTCTGTGTGAGGTAGAGGGGTGCATACCAGGGCAGACAAGGATGAAATGGTACAGCCTGTGCCTTTGGGAAGCTGAGAACTAATCATGAAAATAAACGTGTGATTTCATATCTGGTATTAACTGAGTTGAATGCTCTGATAAATCCCTTATCAGGTCTTGGTGGGGGCACTAAAGGAAAAAGAAATTTAGGAGGAAATCAGAGTGAGCTTCATAAAGGAGGTGTCAGCTCGCACAAGGGCAGGAAGGGAAGTTACTGTTTGTCCTGGACAGTGTGTATTTGTGTGTGTGTGTGTTTGTAGAGAGGAAAGAGATGAGGGAGAGTATTTGGCAATTCAAGTGAGAAAACAGCATACTGAAGCAAACCAAACAGTCTGATGCATTCTGAGAACTGTAAACTATGCACCAGAAAACTCACAGAGGGCTGGATTGTACAGGGTGCTAATGTAAATCATCTGAAAGGATTCACTGAATAAGGAAGCTTAGCAACAAAGTCAAACTTCCTGCAGCACTTCTTAGATTTTATAATATGCTATTATGTATTTTGAACTTGGGCCAATTTTGTGGGATGGTGCGTGAGCCAAGAGTATAAAATATTTCCCGAGCATTTTTTTTTTTTTTTAAGGAAAAGATGCAAGTAGGGCTGGCATTGTCTGGATGGTAATTTGGGAAATGTTGGTTTTGTGCAAAGAAGGTAGTATGGCAAATGAGGGGACTTCAGTAATTGATGGAAGTTTGGCCCTTATCTTGAAGACTATTTACAAATATTTACTGAACACCTACTACATCCTAGGCACTCTTCATGGCACTGGGGATCTCTCAGTGAACAAGGTAGGAAAAAGTCCCTGTCCCTGTGTAGCTTACCTTCTCCCTAAAAGAGACAGATGCTAAACAAGATAAATAGGAGTGATATACGGTCTCATATAATAAAATAATGTACGAGATGATTAGATAGCATTGCTGACTCAGTGAACACGGATTTATGTAAACTCCAGGAGATAATGGAGGACAGAAGAGCCTGGCGTGTCACAGTCCACAACGTTGCAAAGAGTGGGACTCAACCTAGCAACTGAACAACAACAAATACAGTGCATTAAATGATGATAAACACCATAGGCAAAAAATAAGACTGAGAAGAAAGAAAAGGGAGATAAGGATTTTATACCAGCTGGTCATTAAGAAATGACATGTGACTAAAGACTCAAAGGCTGGTGCCCAGTTCTGAGGATCTTTCTGGAGGCAGAGGACTCTGGTACGTTGAAGAAAGAGAAAGGGGACCAATAGGACCAGGTGGGGAGATTCTGGGGGAGGGTCCTGGAAGACAAGGTCCACCCAAGAGGATCGGATTGCAGAGGGCCTGCAGGATCCCCGGGTCTTTTGCTTTTTTCCTGAGTCAGAAGTGAAGCTCTTAAAGAGCTTTGACCCCTGGAGTGATAAGATGGACTTAAAGACCTCTCTTGCTAATCTGTAGAAAATAGAACTAAAGGGGCAGAAGCAGAAACAGGGGACTCATTAGAAGGCTCTTGCATCAATCTGGGTGAAATATCTCAGTGGCTTATACCAGAGAGGGAGCAGAAGAGTCCGTGAGAACTGATTGGATTCTGGATATATTTTAAAGGTGGAGCCAACAAGATTGGCTGGTAGATAGAATGTGGAATAAGAGAATCAGAAAGAGGAATCAAGACAATGATTTCAAGGTTTTGGGTTGAGCCCTTGGAAGGATGGAATTCCTGTACCTGAGCCCAGGAGACTTTCAGGAGGAGCAGGATTGAGGAAGAAGATTGGAAGTTAGATGTTAAAGGAGTGGGTTCAGGGAACCTATAGACTCCAAAGCAAGAACATGGTGCGATTGGATTAGCACCTGAGAAAAAACAAGCTATGCCACTCTGGAAGCCTCAGAGAGGATGGGTCAGAGAGGAAGGATGAATAGCAGGGGAAGCTCCAGGAATAGGGGAGGCATTTCAGAAGCTGAAACAAAAATCCAGAATACTGATCTAGGGCAGCAGCTTGAGAACAGGCAAGGAGGCTTAGATTCAAAGAGGCAGGGACAAGGCAAGAAAGGAGAGAGAAATCAGTAAGTTTTCTTAAGTGGCCTAAATGGGAAAGAGTCAATACCAGAGTCACTTACAGTTCAGGATGCAGTGTGGATGTGGCCCTTTTAAAAATTAGGAAAATAGAAGCTGGAGGGGTTTGGTGGAAGAGGATATTGATTCTGTGAGGAGCCCGATGAACTTGAGCTGCCCTAGTAAACTATGTGGATGTCCAGGGGCCGTGTTGGTTCACAGCTCACTAAGTACCTCCTTTTCTCTAGCACTTTTGCAGGTTTCAGGGTCATGTGACTAGTTCCTGCTAATGAACTAGGGGCAGAAGTCATCTGTGTCACTTCCAGATGGGAGGATTTAAAAGCCATTGGGCAACACTTCCTCTCACTAGCCCCCTGCCACAGAGACTAGAAGCCATGAGTTTAAAGTTCATGACAGTATCCACCAGCCTGGGTCTCTGAATGATGCTATGGAGCTCTTTTTACCAACTTCTGCTGAACATGACTTGTGAATTAGAAATACGTATTTGATGTATCTGAGTTGAAGATTGATTTGTTACCATAGTATAACCTATGCTCTCCTTACTAATATGTTTTAATATATATATATATATATAACTTGGGAGAAAGATGTTGGAATTTTACCAGTATAAATATGACAGTTAAGTCTGGGAATTGAATGGGATGACTTCATGAGAGACTACAAAGTGAGAGCCAATGGAAAGACTCTGGAAGACAGCGATATTTAAAAAGAAGAAAGATAGAGAGGAGCCATGAAGTCTGAGAAGGAGCTTTCAGACACATGGAGGAACTCAGAGAGTCATGGGAACCAAGACAGCAAAAAATTTAAGGAGAGAGGTCAGAAGTGTCAAATGCTTTGGGATTTATTCCAATTCAATTCATTTCCATTTTTTTCTTTTTTTCATTTTAAAAACATAGAAAGACTGCCTCTAACATTCCAGGGAAGTAGAATTGGGATTTTGAAGAGACCAGTGGATAGAATAATCCGAAGGTGATTAGATGACCTTTGTCTACAGCATTTTCTTAGAAAAGTGATGGAGGAAGAAGGGAGACTGAGACAGGTTGAAAGTAAACAGAAGATTAGAAGGTGGAGCTCACCAGATGTGACTTTTTTAAGGCTCTTGATGTAAAGAGAAAGACAGTAAGGTGGTAGTTTTGAATGATAAGAGGAAGAAAAGAAAGTGATACACTCATTACATATTAGAGTATCTAACACCCCAATAATCCAATGATTGGAAATTTTATTCCTCATGCAGAAAACAAGGCTCAGAGAACTAGAATACCTGTTTCTGCCATTTACTAGCATGAACTTGGGCAAATTTTCTTATCTGTAAATTAAAGAAATGCCATCTTTCTCCTGTTTTGTTGTTAAGATTGAGTAATCAACTGTCCTAGTGGCTCCAGGATTGAAGGTTTTCCCAGAGCATGGGTCTTCCCTTGCCAAAACCAGAACAGTTCCAGGCAAAGTAAGACATGTTGCTCATTTAATGGTTGAGTGGATTTTAAAATACTTGGCACAGTGCCTGGCAAATAGTAAAGCTTAGCTACAATGACTGCTGATCTTCCATGTGCATCAGTTTCTTTATCTGTACATGGAAGATACTAGGACTTAACATAGTGAAGTTTTGTGGAGATTAAAAAGAAGATGCTTAATCAGCACATGTAAACACTCAGGAGTATTCATTATTGTGATGATGGTGATCATGATGATAGAGATAATGATGAAGAAACAAGCTGAAAAAAGTTAAGCACAACTAATTAGTAAGAGAACTGGAGTGTAAAACCCAGTTGGCCCATCTCCAAGGCTCTTGGTTTTCCTTTTGTGCCATGTTGTAAGCAAATGCAAGGAATTATTGCATGAAGATATAGAATTTGAACTAAGCCTTAAAAGATGAATTGAGTTTGACATTTCCTCATTTGTTGGTTTCATCAGCAAAAGTTTATCAAATACCAATCATGCACGGGATACGCTATGGGGTGAATATATATATATATACACACACACATGTATGTATAACTAGAATTCAACAGATTATGGAAATTGAAAGGTCATAATGTCATCCTAGACAGAGAGACAGATGAACTTTGGTTTAAATCCTTCTGCCCTTCTCCCAAGTCAATGTGAGTATTCACACATGGAAAGATCCTTGAGATGTTAAGCCCACTCTACAAATCCCGAGGGGAGAGCTGACATCTAATTAGAATGTCTTCTTGTTTATTAGCTTTGAACCAAGCAAGGTGATTTCTCACATAGTCATCAAGCCTTGTCTCCATGGTCATGTCAGCCCCACCTTCTTTCCAGCCTGGCACTACAGGTGATGTTCTAATTCTGTGCCAACAGCTAATAACACACCCAAAGAGGCTGCAGACAAATAAACACCATGTCTATTTTTAGCCCCTTTGCCATGGATTTTGGCAGATCTTTGCTCTGAAATTCAAGGGTAACCTCTGAGCTTTCCTTGAAGAATAAATATTCTTTTGAAATGTTCCCTTAAAAATATAAATAGACAATAGATCCAGTATGGGATCTGAAGCTGATAAACCAGAGGTAAACAGCGAGCTCCCAATTAATGGATCCTTTGATAACACATAGACCTCCCCACTTTAACAAATCTCCCTGTCCATGGAGGCAGTTTTGAGCGTGCAGAAGAGGAGGGGTGGGAGGTTTCATTCCCTGATCCTGGCTCTGGATGGGTCACTGAGGAGGAGTTTAGTTCAGTGAAAATTCTTTCGAGGGTCAGTCTGTTTCAGGTAAGCCAGAGAAATAAAGGGAAACCCAGGTGGATCAACAATAAAATGGTGAGCAGACAAACATCGCAATTTCTCCATAGAATGTGCACCAGGAAGCTTGCAAGAGAAAACTGCATCCCATGGCTTGAGAATAGTCATGCATCAGGTTATTAGGCCCCTGCACTGAAATGAACCAGCTCAGGGCCTCCCAGGAGAGCTCCTGGCACAATGGAACCTCTCATCCAACAGATAAGACCTGGAGTTTGAATGGCTTTCTCCAGAGCCTGGGAAGGACCTGGGAAAGACCTGTAACCCCAGGACCTGGATCCTTCCCAAGGTACCCAGAAGCAAGGACTCAAGACTCAGATGTGATTCGGTGTCCTTAAATACCCTGGGGAGCTAGCCAAAAAAAATCAACGTTGATTGACAGGTCCTAAGAGTAAGAATAAACCACAAGTCAGGTATCAGGTTTCATCCACACAATGTAATGAAAAGAGAGCACTTAGGAAGGCAACCAAAAGGTCCTGAGTAATTGCATTAATAGATCTAAGATGTCTGTGAATGCAGAAGGAAGGGGCCACACACTCAAACTCATTCATCCCTTCATACATCCTGTCTCTCATTTGTTGTAATCACTTAATTGTTTTGTTGCTTCAGACAACCATAATTCAGTTGGTCAACTAACTCAGATAAACAGTAAGTCAGCCAACCTTTGAGTTCACTTTCAGTCATTCATTCTCTGGGCTTCCCAGTCGCTCTAGTGGTAAAGAGCCCACCTGCCAATACAGGAGATGTAAGAGATGCTGCAGTTGTGATCCCTGGGTCAGGAAGATCCCCTGGAGGAGAGCATGACAACTTACTCCAGTATTCTTCCCTGGAGAATCTCATGGACAGAGGAACCTGGCAGGCTGCAGTCCATAGGGTCACAAAGAATCGGACATGACTGAAGGGACTTGGCACGCACACATTCATTCTCTAATTCATTTATTCAGTCTTCAGTTGGCAATTTAGTCAGTATTGTCAATCATTTAGTCATCCATCCATCTAATCACGTATTTATTCAACTAATTAATTCATTCACCCACGTTGAGTCTCAGGAAGTCTTTGACTCCATTCATTCATTCATCCAGTGAGTCCTTGCTTCTGCCAGTCAGTCAGTAGGTAATTAATTAGCTATTTTTACTCATCCATTCATTAATTTATTCTGACTTTCAAAACTAGTCACTAATTTGCTTGTATTCATGTATTTATTCATTTATTCATGGGTCTTTCAGCTCATCAGGCAGTTACTTAGTCAGGCAATCAGTTTCTTAGTCATAGAGAGCTTGTCCACCAGACCTGGAGAGAAGAGCTTCTAATTTATACTTTTCTTCAATTAAACTTAAATTTGCATGATCATCCCAAAGGCTCAGACTATGGAGGATGGCTTTAGGTATAAATGTTCCCGCCCTGTTAAAAAATAATAATACTACAGTTCAGAGTCTGATGTTGAAAATATCTTTGCCCAAATAGATTCATGAATTGCACGTCCCCTGAGGCCTGCTGCAGTGATTAAATGAGTCCAGGCTCCAAATGGTCCATGAGGAAGTCTACCCTGAGGGGCTAGGTACCCAGAGACCATTCTTCAGGATGGGGCCCCAGCACAGAATTTATCCCAGAATAGACACAAACTGGGTTTTTTTTTTTAAATTATATCTTTCCTTGGTTTATTTAAAAAATAGAGAGAGATACATGGTCATTTGAAAATGAAGAAAGGTTTGAATAATAAAACAAAATACAGCCAAGATGCAACCAACCAGAGTTAATAGTTGTTAACATGTTAGTGTATACACTTATGTAATTATTTGTATGTGCATGCAAACTAAGTCAGTTCAGTCATTCCTGACTCTGTGACTTCACGGTCTGTAGCCCGCCAGGCTCCTCTGTCCATGGAATTTTCCAGGCAAGAAAACTGGAGTGGGTTGCCATTTCTTACTCCAAGGGATTTTCCTGACTCACATCTCCTGTGTGTCCTGGATTGGCAGATGGATTCTATACCAGTGAGGCACCTCGGAAGCCCAATTATTTGTATATATTTTTACAACAAAAAAAAAAAAAAGTATGTATGGGTTGTATTAATTAATTACAGGAAGACCTCAGTGCTGTTGAAGGTTTGCTTCCAGACTACCGTAGTAAAGTGATATCACATACAGTGCATCACACAGAGATGCTTGGTTTCCCAGTGCATACAGCAGTTACGCTAGCACTATCCTGTAGTCTGATGAGTGTGGTAGCTCAGATGGTGAAAATCGGCCTCAGAGCAGAAGACCTGGGTTCAGTCCTGAGGTCAGGAAGATCCCCTGGAGAAGGGAACCGCTACTCACTCCAGTATTCTTGCCTGGAGAATCCCATGGACAGAGGAGCCTGGCGGGCTACAGTCCATGGGACTTTTTCTTTCAGCCACTTTTTCTTTCAGTATTATGTTTAAGAAATGTACATACCTTAATTTAAAAATACTTTATGACTAAGAAATGTTAGCCAACATCGGGCATTCAGCTAGTCTTAATCTTTTTGTATTAGTAACATCAAAGATGACTGATCACAAATAACTATAACAAATATAATAATAATTTTAAAATGAAATGAAATGAAAAAGTTTGAAATATTGTGAATTATCCACGTGTGACAGAGAGACGTGAAATGAGCCAATATTATTGAAGAAAATGGTGATGATAGACTTTCTTGACACTGGGTTGACAGAAACCTTCAATTTGTTATTTTTTAAAGTGCCTGTATTATTATAAAAGGAGGGTGTAATTCATATAGAAATTTTTGTATTTAAGAGAGTTTGTTTTATTGGGATAGCAGTTAAACTTTGTGATCACAATTAAAATGAGCAATTTAGGAATTGATTTAGACTTGCTGTTTTAAGTTGAATTTTTACTAGATTTATGTACAGTACTTGAGCATTTATGATATCATAAGAATCATTATGTTTATGAGTTTAAGGTAATCTGTTAGATTTATAATACTTGAATACTTGGAAAATTTTGTTAATCAGACAAAGTACTGAAAATAGAATGTATCAAGATTATAAAGATAGTTGAAAATCCTTAAGTTTATAAATGAGATTAGCTATTAATCAAAGTCTCCTTATATGTGATTGTTAATTTTCACCAGGCTTTTACAAATAAAATAAGATTAATAAACTGAACTTAAAAGCTTGAGAAAGAACACAACATTGTTTAATAAATTTAATAAACTCAGTGTTAAACTTTAACACCAGAGTAACCTGTGAGTGATTCGTCGTGTGCAAATAACTGTCCCTTGAGAACACTAAAAAAACACTCCATCTTACAGCCACATCAACAAAGTGGGGGTAGTGAGTACCATCTCGCATCTTCCACATGGACTGCCCCTTCCCAAGGGGTATGTCATGGGCAGATGGCTGCCCCGCCATCCAGAAAGGTATCAGAGATGATGAGTAGATTTCTGGTTTGGGCAGCCAGGTGGGTGGCTTCATTGATCACTGAAAGATGTCAACATAAGAAAGGATGAACACAGTTAGTGCCAGTGGGGATTTTGTGTTCACGTGTTTGTGTGTCAGTCTCTTTGTTGTTGTTTAGTTGCTCAGCTGTGTCTGACTCTTTTGCCATCCTGTGGACTATAGCACGCCAGGCTCCTCTGTTCATTAGATATCCCAGAAAAGAACACTGGAATGGGTTGCCTCCAGATCTTCCCAACCCAGGGATCAAACCCGCGTCTCCCACATTGACAGGTGGATTCTTTACCACTGAGCCACTGGGGAAAAAAGTCTAAACCGTGGAGATGGAAGGACAACCTTCTGCTTTCAGTTCAGTACAGTCACTCAGTCATGTTCGACTCTTTGCAACCCCATGAACTGCAGCACACCAGGCCTCCCTGTCTATCACCAACTTCCGGAGTTAACCCAAACTCATGTCCTTTGAGTCAGTGATGCCATCCAACCATTTCATCCTCTGTCATCCCCTTCTCCTGCTGCCCGCAATCTTTCCCAGCAACAGAGTCTTTTCAAATGAGTCAGCTCTTCGCAGCAGGTGGCCAAAGTATTGGATTTTCAGCTTCAACATCAGTCCCTCCAATGAACACCCAGGGCTGATCTCCTTTAGGACGGACTGGTTGGATCTCCTTGCAGTCCAAGGNAATCTTTCCCAGCAACAGAGTCTTTTCAAATGAGTCAGCTCTTCGCAGCAGGTGGCCAAAGTATTGGATTTTCAGCTTCAACATCAGTCCCTCCAATGAACACCCAGGGCTGATCTCCTTTAGGACGGACTGGTTGGATCTCCTTGCAGTCCAAGGAACTCTCAAGAGTCTTCTCCAACACCACAGTTCAAAAGCATCAATTTCGCAGCGTTTAGGTTTCTTTATAGTCCAACTCTCATATCCATACATGACCACTGGAAAAACCATAGCCTCGACTAGACGGACCTTTGTTGACAAAGTAATGTCTCTGCTTTTTAATGTGCTGTCTAGGTCAGTCATAACTTTCCTTCCAAGGAGTAAACGTCTTTTAATTTCATGGCTGCAATCACCATCTGCAGTGATTTTGGAGCCCCCAGAAATAAAGTCAGCCACTGTTTCCACTGTTTCCCCATCTATTTGCCATGAAGTGATGTGACTGGATGCTATGATCTTCGTTTTCTGAATGTTGAGCTTTAAGCCAACTTTTTCACTCTCCTCTTTCACTTCCTCAAGAGGCTCTTTAGTTCTTCTTCACTTTCTGCCATAAGGGTGGTGTCATCTGCATATCTGAAGTTATTGATATTTCTCCCGCCAATCTTGATTCCAGCTTGTGCTTTTTCCAGCCCAGTGTTTCTCAGGATGTACTCTGCATATAAGCTAAATAAGCAGGGCTTCCACCTTCATCCACCTTCAAAACATCAGAACCCAGCCCATCACTGGTAATCGTCACGTGTTCAACAGAGATGCCAGCATGACAAAAGATGAGCACAGTTAGTGCCGGCGGGGAGGGTCTCAAATCTATGGACAGCTGGAGGGACCTCCACCCTGGACATTTCTCCCCATCTGCAAGCTAACCCTTTGTCAGGATGCAGGTCACAGGGATCTAAAACGCAGCGGAGTTCCTGTTCTCTAGAACTTTCTCAGCTTTGGAGGCCTCTTAGTCCAAGCATTTCCTCTGATTATTCCAGTGTGCATTCAGACAGGCCTCTGAGGGGCTTGTCACAGTGAAATTCCTGACCCCACTCTTAGAAGGTCTGAGGTTACCTATCAGCAATAGGAGAGAAAAAAAACGGCACTGTGGAAAATGCCTAATAGCTGACAGCACATTGTTTAAAGACTCCAGGCAGCGAGCTTGCCCATCTGTTGAGGGGAAAAAAAAAAAATCTCAAAACAGAAGGGCTGCCTTTTATCCTTGAAGACTCAGTCTCACAGGCTCCAGGCAGGTGAGAGTAAGTCAGCTCATGGAGGCTCTGGACACTCCAGGTGAAAGGGATTCAGAGAAGGGCAGGCAACTGGAAGCTGCAATCTTGCTCCAGAGCGTCAAGCCTGCCCCTCCTGTCTTCCTAAAACTCAGCTCTGAATTAACTGAGCCTCTGCTGGAAGCTTCACTGGCTTCCTCTCCCAGGCTGACTCGTCAGAACTGAACGCTGTATTTAGGCATCACAAAGGGGACGTTGTTTACAGATGAAGACATTCAGACTTAGAGGTTAAATAAATCACCCCACCTCCCTCGTGTTGTTAGTGAGTAGCCCCACTGGGACTTGAACCCAGAACTTCTCTGACAGCTCTGAGGTCAGTCCTCGGAATTCCTTAGACAGGCAATGTCTCCTGCCAGCCCTCCTTCCCCAAGCACTACCGAAAAATGGTCCCTTACTTTATTTGTCCTTTGGTTTTTCTTCTTCAGAAAAACTCTATTCCACTCTCTTTTCTCTGTCTATGGAAACCTCTTAATTCCAAACCTTTCTCTGTGTCTTGAGTTTGAATTTCAAAACACTAATTAAGATTCCATCATTTCCCTGGGTCGCAGACAACTTTGCCCCAAACTTAACCTGAGTCCAAGAACATAAATTAATACTCTTGGTTTCTGTAAAAAGGGCTATCATTGCTTTTTTTCACTTCTGTTTCCCCAGAAAACAAGGACAAATGATGTCTTCCCTCACCCTTGGTAGATATATATATTTGTCCCCAATATAATGAAATACTAAGTACAATCAGCTGTCTCGTAGCTCAGTGTCCTTCCCACTCTCCTTCCCTGCCCCCCATTCTTTCTCCATCTGTGCATATATGTACCCATGCATGCATGCCTGCATACGTCATTCTTCTGCCCAACCATCTGTTCATCTACACAGTCACCATTTCCACTTCTTCCATAATTAGCTAAACCCAGGATACCCCAGTGCTTGACAGTGACTTCATCTGTAGGAGAAATGACATTCATGTGGGCTGGGATAGGACCCTCCTCAGCACAACCCATCCTCCCCCAAATTACAAGAGTTGCAGTATGTGAAGTTTTTGACTTGTATATTACAAAGTTTTTTTTTTTTATTTTTAGGCCATGTGACTTGTGGGACCTTATTTCCCTGACTAGGGATTGAACCCTGGCACCCGCAGTGGAAACGCAGAATCTTAACAATTGGACACCAGGGAATTCCCAAGATTTATATATTATGAATGACAAGCATTGACAGGAGGAACAAGATAGGCTACCTCTTTATTTTGAATGCTCCCTCAGTATCATCAATATTGTAGCCTGGGTCCAGGGTCGAGAAGGAAGCCACGGAGGAATCATCTCCATTTGTTCATGAGGTTTCCCTGTAGCCTCTCTAAGATGCCTCCATGTTGACTTTCAAGCTGATTCTAATTCTTTCCTATAAGCTCTGATAATAGCTATGGATTTCAGAGATCGAGAGTGTGGCTTCAATCACAGAGATTCAGCAGAGTCCATCAATGCAGAAATTAAAAGTATGAGTCCTTCCACAGGCTTAGAGAATGACCTTATGGTTACTGGGTGGAAGGATGAAAGGAAGGGATAGATAGGGAATTTGGAATGGACATGTGCACACTGCTATATTTAAAATGTATAACCCACAAGGACCTACTGTATAGCACAGGGAACTCTGCTCAGCATTATTTGGAAGCCTAGACAGGAGAGGTGTTTGGGGGAGAACAGATACATGCTGAGTTGCTTTGCTGTCCTCCTGAAACTATCACAATATTGCTAATCGGCTATACTCCAATATAAAACACAAAGTTAAAAAAAAAAAAAAGTATGGTGTCCTTAACATAAAAACGTTCTTATACCATGTTCTGAGATTGATCTTTAGCCCATTACCTCACTCATTCATTTATTCGCTCAACAAACAACCTATTGAATACCTATAAGGCATGATCATATGAACTGAGGGGATAGTAATGACCAAAATAGCAGTGCAATCCTCCAGCAGCCTCTAATACAGACTCGAAGGAAAGGATGACTCAGAGCCTGGAATGGTGAGTACTGTGATGTGGTGTGAGTGAAGAGTTGACAAGGACACAGAGAGGGACAGGCACAGAAGCTGAATCCTAAAGGACTGAGCACCGTGGGGCTGGGGAGGGAGGAGATGGAACCTTCCTGGAAGAGGGGAAACAATGAGCAAGCTTGGAAGCTAGAGGAAGGACAGGAGCTCAGGGAGCTTCCGGTGTGAACCTGAAAATGATGAGCTGAGCTAGAGGAGTTTGCCAAAGGCCATAGTGGGCTGAGCACTGGCTGGCCTCCTTCAGACTTCATCCTGAAGATGATCAAGGTCTCTTACAGCATTTCCAAGGAGACTTGAGACAGTTTCCAAGGTCAATACTGTTCAAAGAAGCCTCATTAGTGTTATCCCAGATCCTGAGACTTTAAGAACACACACAAATAGAATTTTTCTCAGTGTGAGGGAACCCTAGAGAATCACAGTTTAGCTAAAGAGCAACATCAGACACCACCCCATCCCCCCCAAAAAAAAAAATAGTTACAGAGAAAGGCTCTGCAGAGTTGAGACTCTCCTGTGGCCACATTAAGCACCACTATTCCAACAGGAGGGGCTTCCCTGGCAGCTCAGACAGTAAAGAATCTGCCTACAATTCAGGAGACCTGAGTTTGAGCCCTAAGTTGGGAAGATCCCCTAGAGAAGGGAATGGCTACCCGCTCCAGTATTCTTGTCTGGAGAATTCCATGGACAGAGGAGCCTGATGGAGTACAGTACATGGGGTCACAAAGAATCAGACACAACTAAGTTACAACTAACGCTTTACTCTTACTTACATCCATTCCAACATGAACATTCCTTTCACAAACATACAGTCATGCCTCCCCTGAGCCCAGCATCATAAGAACTGCTATTAGAGACAAGAAAAAGAAGAAGCACATATGATATAGCCCCTGCCCTTTGTGAGCAAACAAATGCATCATTATTTTCATCAAACATCGGTATTTCTTTAGGTCGCCTATTCTGTGCCTCTTCTCCATTCTGTCAATTCTCCACCATTCAATTAATTTAATGTCTGATTCCAGGCATCTCGGCAGCTGCTGATTGCAGCCAGAACCACTTAAGCACTTGAGCCTCCTCAGATCTTACAGCCTGCTCAGAGCTCTCATTTTTTAGTGATCTTTGAGTTGAAAAGATGTCTCCAAGCACACTGAAACACCAAGGCACTAATAGGGTAATGTTTGGGGGTGTTTGGAGGATTTACAACACATTCTCTGACGGTTTCAAGCTCCATCGACTGGGAGAATAGATTACAACCATCCATTTGCCGAATGTCTCCATCCAGGAACGTTGTGATAATCTTCATTTCAGCATCTTGATCATTTTCTCAACTTTCACCTTTTCTAATAATTTTTTTTTTCTCAAGCACCTTCTCTGTATTTGGGTCCAGAGATCTGACATCTTTTATTGGTCCCCCTTTGTAGTCTTTAGACTTTCCAGTGGTAAAGAATCTGCCTGTCAATGCAGGAGACAGACACAGGAGACGCCGGTTTGATCTCTGGATCGGGAAGATCCCCTGGAGTAGGAAATGGCAACTCACTCCAGTGTTCTTGTCTGGAAAATTCCATGGACAGAGGAGCCTGGCGGGCTACAGTCCATGAGGTCTTGAAGAGTCGGACAAGACTGAAGTGACTTAGGACGCACACATTGTGACTTTTCAGTTCCTGGTTGCTGTCCTTTCTGATGCCCCTTTACATTTCAGTCCTTGGAGTTAAGACATGTTTACTGAGCAGTTAGGATCTCCCAGGCACTCTTCTAGGCACTGGGGCTACAGTGTGAAGCAGAAAGTGACAACTTGTGCTCTCATGCAGCTTCCAGTCTACCCTGAGCAGGTAGACAGTAAAGAAGTAAATAAAAGATTCAATGAAATTATTTTGTATAATGTTAGGTACAGTGGGAAAAATCTGAAAGGATGAAAAAAAATATAAAATGACTGGGATTGGGTGGGAAGATCATCAGATTGCACATCAGAGACAAGGGCCCCCTGGCATGGCCATGCTGACCATGCCTGTCCAACTCTAACACGTACCATGAGCACGAACTGTGATGGGAACAGTGCCCCCCCACCGGAAGCTGTGCAGTGCCCAACATGGGCAACGGGAAGCAGCAGTCCTGGAAGAGGACTCTCAGAGAAACATTCACGCTAAAATCTTTGTGGAAAGGAGGAGTCAACCAAGCGCACACTTGAGAGAAGAGCATCCCAAGCCATGGGAAGAGTACTGCGATGACCCAAAGTGGAGAATGACTTTGGCCCATTCAGAGAACCCGAAGAAGGGCAGGTGCTTCTGCTGAATCTGGGGGAGTGAGACGAAGTTAGAACCCAAGGAATCTGACAGTGGGTCAACTTGGGGATGATAGGGAGTATTTCTGTAGGGTCAGAGGACCGTGTGTCTATAACCGTGGAGAGTGGTGAGAAAAAGCAGCTGGCAAAAAAGGAAAGTCAGAGTCGGAGCAGGGTGGCTCATTAATATAATGCTACAGAGTATGGACTTGGTTCTTAGAAGCATCAGGCACAAGAGGACTCACAAGGTGCATTGGGGACTTTTCTGTGCAGCTGATAAACCTAGCTGGAAATTTGAGGCTTGCCATCTAGTGGTGATCTGTGTACCCTTGAGCATTCTCACAACTGCCATAATCTGTGAAAGAAGACAGCCTGAAATCCATAAAATGCATTTTATTCCAAGGCAGGAAAGACGGGAAGATGTCTCCTTAAAGAGGAGGAAAAATCCATGCTACATGTTGCATGAAGCATTGATAGTGTTGATAAGCCAGTGAAGTCTCCTCATTTCTGAATCACTTGGGGGTCATTCAAGATGCTATTTTGCAAGTGCAAAAAAGGTCCAGAAAGTCTCCTAGTAAGGGACATTTCCCTCACTCACTGCGTTGCCTTTTCCAATGACAAGAAGAGCTAGAAATGGAAGAGGTTTCAGCTGAGTTGGAGGCTTGGAACTTAAAGTTCCTGAGTGGGCTGCAGTTCTGAAAGAAAGACCTTTTTTTTTCTCCCAAGGATTTTATTCCATCTGATTTTCTGATCGTTGCCAAGATGGAATGAACTTGTTTTGTTTGCTTCTCATGGAGAACTTAGATTTCCTTCAAAGATTTGGTTGCAGGGCACCGCAGAGCCCTTAACGACGGTAGCTGGGGAAATAATAATAGCTTACAAGTCTGCAACCACACGATCCACAAAGCATTGTCGCACACTCATCTCATTGGGGCTTGGCAGAGACCCCACAAGGGAAGCAGGATTGGCATGATTATCCCGATTTTACCGACGACTAGACTTCAGGGACCCCCTGCTCAGAGAGGGACCCCTGCCATCTGGCTGGGCAAGCCAAACCTCAGGTCCTCCTTCATACCTCCCTCCCCCTCACCAACTCCAACCCAAACCTTGACAACTTTATCTTTGAAGTGTTTCTCACATTCACTTCATTCTGCTTCTTAAGTCACCGTCTTAGTTCAAATCATGGTCATCTCTCATATAAACAAGGCAATGCTCCTTCCACCTGACTCCCAGCTTGGCCCCCTCCTAGCTGTTCCCCACAAAGCAATCAAAGGGATCATTTCAAGATGCAAATGAATTTAGGTCACCTCTCTGCTTAGCACACTCATGTGGTTTCTCAGACTTGGGATCAATGCGGATGTGTTTAGCGTGATCTTCCAATACAGTACCCCCATGGGGTCTGGCTTCTTCTGTCCATCTCTCACATCCTCTTTGTAACACTCAGTTCAAACAGTCCTGGACTCATTTCTGTCCCTAGTAAGTACCAGGTACCCTCCAGCCACAGAAACTTTGTACACGCTGGTCTCTCTGCATGAAGGTCCTTTGCTGCCATCTTCACCTAGTCGATTCCTTCCTATCCTGTGTATCTCAGCTCGGTTGCCACTTCCTCATGGCAGCCTTCCCAGATACCCTAATTAGGCCAAATCTCCCCTGTTGAACTCTCTCAGAGAACAATGACCTCCCAACCCAGTCACACACCACAGTTGGGAGCATTCATTCACAGTGATAATGGTATGATGATTATCCACCTTTTCCACTAGACGGCAGGTTCTACATGGACAGCATCAAGGTACCCTGTAAACTGCCCAGCATACAGAAGGCGTTCAATAAATGCTTGGTAAATGAGTAGCTAGGTTGAGAGATGAATAACGAAGCATCTGATGTGTGTAGAGATTTGTTACTCAAGGTCACTCGGTCACAGCGAGTTTCAGAAGCCGCTCCACTCCCTGTATCAGTTTTTTCAGGATATGTTCCCAGTGTTCCCAGTAGCTGTGGGTCTCATTCTGTAGAATTTTCCCCAGCCTCATTGATACAGAGCCCATCAAATTCAGACTTTCTCCTTTTATCACAATTTAAGACAAGCCCACACCTCACTCTGCTCAGATACGGTTTCTGTTCACCGAGAACACAAGGGTCCCACCAAAGAGAAGCACAGCTCAGAGAAGCCTTAGACACCTTGTAGGATTGGGAGAGATCATGGGGCCTTTCGCCTCCCTCCCCTCATCCTACGGAGCACCACTTGCCTGCTCTCCTACAAGATGGGACGCTGGCTCAGTGGTTGCAGGATCACCACTTCAGGGACTTCCCTGGTGGTCCAGTGGTTAAGAATCCACCTTCCAAAGCAGGGGACATGGGCTCGATCCCTGGTCAGGGAACTAAGATCTCACATGCTGTGGAGCAACTAAGCCCAAGTGTGGTAACGAGAGAAGTCCGCATGCCGCAACTACTGAGCCTGCGCTCTCTAGGGCCTAGGACAAGAGAAGCCGCGTGCTGCAGACCCAGGACGGCCAAAAAGTAAAATTAAAAAAGGAAAAAGATCACCGCTCCTATGACTCAGAACCCCACGTCTAACAGAGCTCTGCCCTTGGGACTTTTATTCCATACCTCAGCTGTTGCCTGGAGTCATCCTTAGACGCCTGGGCTTCAAGAGTCCCTGGGGCCCTGAGTGGGGGCACGGGTGATGGGCATTTCACTCTCCAAGGCTTCACTGACGGTTATTTCTCTCACTACCCTTACAACTGTTTCTCCAATCCATTGCCTCCCAAGTCTTCTCATCCCTCCCTGCCTGCTAGATTTCCATACATCCTGCGAAAGCGAGCTCAACACCGCCTCCACGTAGGCTCTTCCTGCCCCTCCGCAGAGCCGTCTTTGAACACTGCAGGCTTCTGTCAGGTGTTTTTTATGCTGAGTATATACAGGGATGGGGCTTCCCTGGTGGCTCAGTGGTAAAGAATCTGCCTGCAGGGTAGGAGATGTGGGTTTGATCCCTGAGTCAGGAAGATCTCCTGGAGAAGGAAATGGCAACGCACTCCAGTATTCTTGCCTGGGGAACTCCATGGACGGGGCGCCTGGTCAGTTACAGTCCATGAGGTTGCCGGAGAGCCAGATATGACTCAGTGACTAAAGAACAACAGCACAAAGGGACAGCTTATCGTTATTTTAATTCTCTGGACCTTTTTTGCTCTTGCAAAACAAGGTTTGTAAATAAGGTTTGATTGAAAAGCAGTGATATCTTTTCAGTCTTTGCTTTCATGCCACAACTCTGAGATGAGTAATTGCCACGGAGACTGGATGGCCCACAAAACCTTTTTACCCTCTGGCTCTTCACAGACATTTCCCAGCTCCTAGTCCGCATTGTCTATATCACGAGCTGAACTTTTTTCTTGTTTAGCTACTTTCCTCTTTTTGTTCACTAGATATTAAATTGCATAACAGCAACAACTTTTTCTTGTTCAGTCCCCATTTTTTTAAAGTATCTTACACACAATAGACACTTCTAAAATATTTGTATCATGAAAAAGTTGATAACTGAGAGTAAAACCCCAGCTGGATTTTTGGTTCTATAATAGATTGCACTGCTGGACACTGTAGGTGAAGAGAAAATTACCCCTCGACCTTTTTGAGTTCTTCTGGCTGGACTAACCCTAATGTTGACACAAGACAGATTAACAGAGAAAAAGAAACACATTTTAATTCATGCTCATGGTGGTTATATGGAAATAGGACCTAAGAAGTGGCCAACACAGGCAGCTTTTAGACTTTTTAGATAAAGAAGCAATAATTGTGAGGAATTAACAGAACCAGGAAATGAAAGATTTGTTTGCTCATTTAGTGAAGAATCTAAACAGTCAGTTCTCAGGGTAGGAAATTAAGTAACAAGACGCTTTTATACAGGATTCTCTGTCCAAATTTTCTATTTCTGGTGATAAGTGAGTCCTTCTCTCTCCCCATACAGGGTGTTCACCTTTCACATCAGAGATTTATTTCCTGCTTTCAGGGAGACAAGGAGAAAGGGTCAGGGTGTCCATTTTGCACTGGTCATTTCATAAATTTAATTCCACTGTGGCACATTAGGGGGCAGCCCAGCCTGGGTCCCAGCACTGCGATTCTTCATCCCTCCTGAATGCTGACCCCCTGCCTTGCGATATGGGAGCACCTCCTACTATAGTGAACAGAGTGGTGGTGATGGTGTAGTCACTAAGTCATATCCGACTCTCTGCAACCCCGTGGACTGTGGCCGCCAGCCTCCTCCGTCCACGGGATTTCCCAGGCAAGAATACTGGAGTGGGTTGCCACTTCCTTCTCGGAGGGAATAGAGTGTATTTTCCCAATCCTTGACATGGTTCAACAACATTACCCCCTTTGGCCAACAGAATGAGGCTCAAATAACTGTGTGCCAGCTCCAAGTCCAGGCTCTGAAGTCTCCTCCCATCACCATGGGAACAACACACCCCGGACAGCCCCCTGTCCCGGAGGAAGAACAAGGGCCTCAGGGGCACAGAATCAAACCTCCCCAGCCAAACCCAGTCGAAATCAACGGACTCACAACTAGTGCACAGATCAGTGAGTTCAATGCATGCTCCTTGCGGTACGCTGAGTTTCAGGGTGGATGTTCAATTCATCACAATTGTAGCAATTAGATAAAGGACGCAGTGAACCTGCACCATTTACAGCTGCCTATCGAGACATCAGCTTTCTCCTCTGCTAAATGGAGGTTGTAATAATTACTGTCTTAGATGCTTCATGACAACAGGTGTGAAAGCCGCTTCACAGATGATGACACACCAGACACACGTGAGCTCTTCTTGTCTGTAATTAATTAGAGAGCAATGTACGTCGATCTCTTGCAAAGAGCTAAATTGAGCCTACTCACGTGGTGTGCTGGGGAGCATTGGCAGGAAGGCAGTAGTTAGGGCCCTTTGGGGGCAGCTAACAGACACGTGGCTTTGTTCTCAGCCGCAGCTTGTCTTGGACCGCTCATCCAGAGAAGGCAGGACGTGCTGGGTTCTTAGGAGCCAGCCTTGGGCAATTTGCCCAGAAGAACAGGAAGGGAAAGATGCCCCCAGAGTGGGCTGGGGGTGTGGGAGAAGGATCCTGAAAGGGAGTGGCCAGGGCTTTCCCAAGGGCACAGTGGATAAATAATCGGCTTGCCAATGCAGGAGACACAAAAGACATGGGTTAAGTTCCTGGGTGGGGAAGATCCATTGGAGTAGGAAAAGGCAACCCAGTATTCTTGCCTGGGAAATCCCATGGACAGAGGAGCCTGGTGGGCTACAGTCCATAGGGTCACAGAGAGCCGGATGCAACTGAGAACCATCATGAACACGAATTCCTGAGGGATTTCTCAGAGACACTGCCTTGCTCGTCACATCCAACACTTAACTAATTGGACTGAGAGGCAAACAAGAAAGACTTCAGCATTTGATAAATTAATCAGTGAGGGCTGCAGCAAATTGCCCACTCACATCATTAATTAGACATCCTGAAAAGTTGAGAAGGCTTTTTTTAAAGTGTTGATTCTGCAGCTTTTCTTTTACCTTTTTTTTTTTTTTTTTTTGTAATTGATGGGCTAAGACTTTGATCAGATGTCAGTAGGCAGAGAAGAAAACATCACTGTTGAATCCAGTTGCCAGCTATTGCCTGGCCCCAGAGAGATGGGTGAGCCTCTCTGGGCAATTCCCAGGAGACTTGGTACTGAGCTCAAACATAACCAAAGGATCAACTGACATCTGTACCTGCTGAAATCCCAGGGACCACAGAAAGCTTTTAATCCAGGAATGCTGTGTAATGGGATAACTGCCAATTAGACATCTTGACCAGTCATCAAGATTTCCTCTTTTAAAAGGCAGCTGACAATAAGGAGAATGAGGTCTGAGGGGCCCCAAGCTGTTACGATGACTTCAGCTTCCTTCTGTCTTCTCATCAGCACCACGTTTTGAACTGTTTCTGAAGCTTTTCATGGCCTCCCAAGAACTTCAGAGACCCCACAAGAAGAAAAGCCAATTTCTTTCAAACAAAGAGCTAAAAAAAGGAAAAGAAACCTGCAGGCTTGGCAGGTAAGGGGCTGTCTGAGCCTCTTCATGGGTCCCTTGGCCCCCGTCCACGGTGAGGATGGAGCCACCACTTAGCAAGGCCCGGAGGCAGTGTTACAGGGCACGCGAGAGTCAGGCAAGGAGGCGCCCGCGTGCTTTCAACCACACTCCCAGGCCTGCCATTAAATATGGCAGGCTTAGCAGTTCTCACTTCAAATGAGGCTGCCAGAGTCCCCGGAGCCTCCTACCCACCTTCACTCATTGATCTTTATTCTGACAAAACAGACAAGGTCAGCAATTTCTGGCTTTTTTGACAGAGCCCCATTTTCCTTGCAGAAAAGCACAGTGGCATTTGGGGGGCCTGAGGGCAGCAGTGACATCCAGACCACAAGCACGGAGGGGGCAGGCTCCGCCTCTGCTCCCACCTGCCCCCCATCCTCCAGCAGACATTCAGAGCACCTGGCCAGGCTGGGTTGCAAGGACTGAATTTCACCAGGGAAAGGCTGTAATAAAGCAGGCTGCTGTGATGGGGCAGAATGTAGCACATGGGCCTGGTAACTGCCTGCTCAGACTATAAGACTCAACCTAGAATTTCCTCTTCCAGAAGCTCCCTGCAGTTCTTTCTCCTCCAGCTGGGGTCAGATGCACCATATTAGCATTCCCAATGAAGCCAGTGAGTCCCAGGTCCTTCTCTCAGAGCATAAACATGCTTTGTAGTGGTCTGTTTACTTGTCTGACTCTGAGCTACTCAAGGGCATAGATTTGTGACTTTTCAGCCCTATTCCTCCTCCTAATGCAATACCAGGCACAGGTGTATATTGGCTGGTCCTACAGTGGTGGTCACTGAGGGTTGGACATGACTGAGCGACTTCACTTTCACAGTGGTGGCAAGTCTTTGGAGTCTGACAGCCTGGAATTATATTTTGGTTCCAGTACTTATTAGTTTCTAACCTGGAGTATGTTGCTTAAGATCTCTGAGCTTCATTTTGGCTATCACTAAAGATGATATCTAATTTTGGGGGTGGCTATGGAGAGTATATCATGAGAAATGCTGGACTGGAAGAAGCACAAGCTGGAATCAAGATTGCCAGGAGAAATATCAATAACTTCAGATATGCATATGACACCACCCTTATGGCACAAAGTGAAGAGGAACTAAAAAGCCTCTTGATGAAAGTGAAAGAGGAGAGTGAAAAAGTTGGCTTAAAGTTCAACATTCAAAAAACGAAGATCATGGCATCTGGTCCCATCACTTCATGGGAAATAGATGGGGAAACAGTGGAAACAGTGTCAGACTTTATTTTTGAGGGCTCCAGAATCACTGCAGATGGCGACTGCAGCCATGAAATTAGAAGACGCTTACTCCTTGGAAGAAAAGTTATGTCCAACCTAGATAGCATATTCAAAAGCAGAGACATTACTTTGCCGACTAAGGTTCGTCTAGTCAAGGGTATGGTTTTTCCAGTAGTCGTGTATGGATGTGAGAGTTGGACTGTGAAGAAGGCTGAGCACCAAAGAATTGATGCTTTTGAACTGTGGTGTTGGAGAAGACTGTTGAGAGTCCCTTGGACTGCAAGGAGATCCAACCAGTCCACTCTGAAGGAGATCAACCCTGGGATTTCTTTGGAAGGAATGGTGCTGAAGCTGAAACTCCAGTACTTTGGCCACTTCATGTGAAGAGTTGACTCACTGGAAAAGACTCTGATGCTGGGAGGGATTGGGGGCAGGAGGAGAAGGGGACGACCGAGGATGAGATGGCTGGATGGCATCACGGACTCGATGGACGTGAGTCTGAGTGAACTCCGAGAGATGGTGATGGACAGGGAGACCTGGCGTGCTGCGATTCATGGGGTCGCAAAGAGTCGGACACAACTGAGTTACTGAACTGAACTGAACAACAGAAAAAGAAATAAGGCATGTAAAATCTGCCCAGCAGAGAGCCTGGTTCATACACTCAATAAACTGTTTCCAGTGCATTCAGGTTGGTGTTTGAAGCAATAGTAACTTGGTTCTTGATATTGTACTTCATCAAATTTTGTTGTTGCTATTCAGTCGCTAAGTCATGTCTGATTCTTTTGTGACCCCTTGGACTGTAGCCTCCCAGGCTCCTCTGTCCATGGGATTCTCCAGGCAAGAATACTGGAGTGGGTTGCCATTTCCTCCAGGGGATCTTCCGAACCCAGGGATGGAACTCATGTCTCCTGCATTGGCAGGTGGATTCTTTAACACTGAGCCACCCAGGAAGCCCCATTTCATCATATTATCTAGTAGCTAATTAAATATTTGATAACCAGGACAACTGGCATAAACTGGTTTGAGAACAAACAGAGCTGACTCTTAATAAGTAGAAGACACACTTAGTAGTTACAAGATGCCAATGCGTATTAGAAAGTGGTCACTTCCTCCCACAAGTGTTCAGCACTGAGTGGGCTTCAAGAACTGGGATTGTTAATGGGAATAATGTACTATAGCGCCTAGGAGAGAGCTGATGAGTAACTGCTATTATTATGTCAGTGTTAGTATTATTATTATCACTATTATTATTAGCAATTACTTTCATTATTGATGTGGTTGTTACTTGGGTTCTGGTTCAAATCAGGGTCATTTCAGCAGCCCTGGCTATGCCCCATTTAAGAGTTTCTCATTCCATCAAAAAAACATGGAAGACTGCCAAAACAGGCTTACAAAAATTGTGGCCTGTTTTAAATGTTGACTTGGAATAAATTAACACTTTTAGTGGAGAAAATTACAAAGCAATATAATTATGATTTACATAGAATAATTATACAGTTTATTTTAAAACATGAATTTGCAGTATTTCAGGCCCCAGTGAGTGTTGAAGTTTGCTTGAGGAAATTGACTTCAGTCAGTCCTGCTGAGCATCGAATTAATTGGGAAAAAAAGCTCCATTTGAGGGCTTTTGTGTATATGAGGCCTGAGTCAGAAATTCCCCTGCCCCTTCCAGAACCTGAGTTTGGTCCTCCCTTAATACCTTCCCTTTGGGTCTCTTTCTCAGTCTCTCTTTCTTTCTCACACATGCACACACGCAGAGCTCAATGTCTGGAGTCATGGTTTTACCTAGCTGCACCCCTGAAGATGGGAATGGCTACCCACTCCAGTGGTCTTGCCTGGAGATTTCCATGGACAGAGGAGCCTGGCGGGCTACAGTCCATGGGGTAGCAAAGAGTCGGACATGACTGAGCGACTAACACTTTCATTTACACCCCTGTCCCAAGAGCTCATCCTTCCTTTAATAAAGACAGGAAGACCGGATACAACTTTTTCCCTTTTCACGAAACCAAATTAAACTTTCATGAAGGCTCATGAGTTCCTCCGTGTGGTTTTCCCTTCAGCTTCTCCGCGAAAGCCAGCAAAGGCTCAGCTGAATTAACCCTTTCCCCTCAGCTCTGAGTGGCATCTTCATTTGGCAGCACAGGGGGGCTGCCCCGGCTTGTCTCCGGAGGCTCCAGCCCTGAGCAAGCACCCAACTGGAGGTGGTATTTGCACAGCTCGTGTTGAGTGGGTCCCACCAGAGTTCCTTCCTGACCGTCTCACTTCAAAAAAGAGATCTACCTCCTTGCAATCGGTTTCCTCTACTCAGACTTTCTTTCTTACAGAACTATCTTCGGGGAACAAATTAGCTTGTTACAGATTCCAAACATACGAGCTAAATTCTCCCCTCAGCTTCTAACACGCTGTGTTTCTTCCCCTCTGAAACAGGAGGTGCCGGTACTGACATCTTTATCACTCAAAGTGCCTTCTCGACTTGCTGCTCCCCTCCTGGGGCGGCTCCTGGCTTTGCAATCCAGGGCACACTCATGCGGCACCCATGCTTGCAGCTGGTAAAAAGATATCACTAATATGTCCTACAAACGTGTATTGTAATATACATTTGTTGTTGTTCAGTCGCTCAGTCGTGTCTGGGTCTTTATGACCCTGTGAATGCAGCATGCCAGGCTTCCCTGTCCCTCACTATCTCCCAGAGTTTGCTCAGACTCATGTCCATTAAGTCGATGATGCCATCCAACCATCTCATCCTCTGTCATCCCCTTCTCCTCCTGCCCTCAGTCTTTCCCAGCATCAGAGTCTTTTCCAATGAGTTGACTCTTCGCATCAGGTGGCCAACATATTGGGGTTTGGGTGCAGACAAATACTGTTTGATTCCACATATATGACATATCTAGAAAAATCAAATTCATAGCATCAGAATGCACACTGGTAGGTGCCAGGGGCCAGCAGAGGGAGTGGGAAGGGGAAATGAAGGAGTTAGTGTTTAATGGCGGGGACAGAGTTTCAGTTTTAGAAGGTAAAAAAAATCAGGAGATGGGTGATGGTGAGTTGCATAGCAAACTGAATGTACTTAGAGCCACTGGACTGTACAATTAAAATGGTTAAAATAGTATGTTGCATATTGTGTGACTTTTACACAATTAAAAAAACATTTTTAGAAGATATCACTAACAAATGCTAGGAAATAAACAGAAAAATCACCCATGTCTCAGTATTACAAAATCTAGTAAGATCCAACATCACTGTGAAAATATAAAAGTTTCCTGTACACCAAAGCTGGACAAATATTTAAAATTAAAACTCTGTTTATACACAAGCAAAGCCCTATGAGTGTGAGAAAAAGTGAACAAGACACTAGGTGATTGGATTATATATATATTATTATATTAGGAGGAACGGAAACTCGTGGGACAGAAGTGCTTAGGACTTAGCTGTGGGTTATTTGGATCAATGAAAAGTGTTGCAGGACGCACAGAACCAGAGGACACAAGAAAGTAATTACAAAGACAAAACAACAGGATCAGACATTCTGCAGAGCCTTCCCCAAAGGTGGCAGGCCTTCTTATGTTCTATCATTGCACAGACAGATGCAGTAGCAAGTTAGGAAAGGAGGTGGTGAAGGGCAGTAGCAGGAGAGTCTACTCTGTATAGACAGAGAGAACAGTCCAATGTAAACACAGTAAAATCTTTGATCCAACCTGGAACTGTCAAAACACAGGCTGTCCTGGAACGTGAGACTAACTAAACAGGAAGAGAATTAATATCCAATACAGAGGCACACAGCTGAAGAAGAGGCTTCTAGTGAATCAGGTAATTTCCTTGACTTGGACTAGGAATTTCCTCACTTGACTAGGAATTTTACCAGTTCCTCAATGAGAAAGAGTTACTCTTAGCACTGAGTGTGCATGTTTGTGTGTATGTATGTGCATTTGACTCTATATTAGTTGAACCGTATCTTTCTGAATGAATCCTTTCACAATATCCAGTTAGATGAACACTTTCTTGGTATTGTTAAAATATCTGCAAAGGAACCCACTTGAAAATATAACCAACAATGCTTCAGCAATACATGAACCATGAACTTCCAGATGTTCAAGCTGGTTTTAAAAAAGGCAGAGGAACCAGAGATCAAATTGCCAACATCTGCTGGATCATGGAAAAAGCA
Source organism: Cephalophus harveyi (assembly GCA_006410635.1). NCBI lineage: Eukaryota > Metazoa > Chordata > Mammalia > Artiodactyla > Bovidae > Cephalophus > Cephalophus harveyi. The sequence continues at coordinate 103,627 of SJYT01017318.1, read as the reverse complement.
AGAGAGTTCCAGAAAAACATCTGCTTTATTGACTATGCCAAAGCCTTTGACTGTGTGGATCACAATAACCTGTGGAAAATTCTGAAAGAGATGGGAATACCAGACCATCTGATCTGCCTCTTGAGAAACCTATATGCAGGTCAGGAAACAAAAGTTCGAACTGGACATGGAATAACAGACTGGTTCCAAATAAGAAAAGGAGTACATCAAGGCTGTATATTGTCACCCTACTTATTTAACTTATATTCAGAATACATTATGAGAAACGCTGGGCTGGAGGAAGCACAAGCTGGAATCCAGATTGCCGGGAGAAATATCAATAACCTCAGATATGCAGATGACACCACCCTTATAGCAGAAAGTGAAGAGGAACTAAAGAGCCTCTTGATGAAAGTGAAAGAGGAGAGTGAAAAAGTTGGCTTAAAGCTCAACATTCAGAAAATGAAGGTCATGGCATCTGGTCCCATTACTTCATGGGAAATAGATGGGGAAACAGTGGAAACAGTGGCTGACTTTATTTTGGGGGGCTCCAAAATCCCTACAGATGGTGATTGCAGCCATTAAATTAAAAGACAGTTACTCCTTGGAAGGAAAATTATGACNCTTAAAGCTCAACATTCAGAAAATGAAGGTCATGGCATCTGGTCCCATTACTTCATGGGAAATAGATGGGGAAACAGTGGAAACAGTGGCTGACTTTATTTTGGGGGGCTCCAAAATCCCTACAGATGGTGATTGCAGCCATTAAATTAAAAGACAGTTACTCCTTGGAAGGAAAATTATGACCAACCTAGACAGCATATTCAAAAGCAGAGACATTACTTTGTCAAGAAAGGTCCATCTAGTCAAGGCTATGGTTTTTTCAGTGGTCATGTATGGATGTGAGAGTTGGACTATAAAGTAAGCTGAGCACTGAAGAATTGATGCTTTTGAACTGTGGTGTTGGAGAAGACTCTTGAGAGTCCCTTGGACTGCAAGGAGATCCAACCAGTCCATCCTAAAGGAGATCAGTCCTGGGTGTTCTTTGGAAGGAGTGATGCTAAAACTGAAACTCCAATATTTTGGCTACCTCATGCGAAGAGTTGACTCATTGGAAAAGACTGATGCTGGGAGAGATTGGGGGCAGGAAGAGAAGGGGACGACAGAGGATGAGATGGCTGGATGGCATCACCGACTCAATAGACGTGAGTTTGAGTGAACTCTGGGAGGTGGTGATAGGGAGACATGGCGTGCTGTGATTCATGGGGTCGCAAAGAGTCGGACACGGCTGAGCAACTGAAGTGAACTGAACTGAAGGCAAAGATTCAACACTAATCAAGAATCTTAAAATGCTTTATAATCCCCTTGGTGGGGATACAACTTTGGGGAATAATCTGAGATGTGCAACTTAGATTTCTGTGTAAAGATTATCAATGTAGTTTTCTAAATAAAAGCTAGAAACACCCTAATTGTCCAACAGTTGAGAATTTAAGAGATGAGAAATACTGAAACTCAGAATACAAGGTTGAGATTCATTCATTCTTTCTCATCTCTTAAAATATTTATGTCTCTATACAATGGAAATCTTTAAAAAATGAGGTTTTCAAAGAAAAAAATGGAAAAATACTTATGATGTAAAATTAAGTGGGGAAAAGCAATGTTTCAAAATATGTATCATCTCACCAAATTAGCATGTCTGAGATGTGTGAAGTGCTTTGTAAGTTGCAAAGCCTTCTGCATGTCAGGCATAGCTCTGACTTGATAGGATGGTCAGAGGCCAGTTGGTCTCTAACAAGAGTGGGTAGTTGTGAAAAGAAAGCCACAGGGCACACCCAAAAGGGTTCTGTCTGTCCACATGTTCCCACTCATCCAGTCTCTTCACTGAGCCAGCTCTTCTCAAAGGAGCCCCAACAGAGAATCAACTCTAGAGAATGACAACAGGTTATGTAGTCCAACCCAAGAATCATTACTGAGGATAACTGAGAGATAAAGAGGCAGACAAGGGCAGCAAAAGGGCTCCTCTGGAAAATCAGAAAATCAGGCATCACAAGAGCAAAGGGAGCTTAGAGAGAGATGAGAACCAGCTTAGGGGCGCAGACAGCCCAGAGAGGGAGGCCTAAGATATTTCAAAGGCAAAATGAGACTGCTCGAAATGAAATCATTATTGTTCTTATTTTTATTAAGTGTGACGACC
>SJYT01017318.1:55880-101267 GCA_006410635.1 Cephalophus harveyi | reverse complement strand
CCACTCCACCCCTCCCATGCACACAACTTTTGCGTAGCATCCTCTATGATGACAGACCGGGCTTTAAATACCCCTTTTGAATTAGAGATTTTTATGGATGGCACAAATAGAGTTAACAAAGAGTCCTGGTGAGCCAGTGACTCTGTGAATCCAGGCTAGCTTTCTTCCTGGAAGAATTTGCCCTTTTTTTAATCAGATAAAGGGAAAGACCGAACTCATTGTGTTCTGTGCATATTTTTGCCTCGGCTACCAGGCTTACTCCTTGGAAGCAAAGTTATGACCAACATAGACAGCATATTAAAAAGCAGAGACATTACTTTGTCAAGAAAAGTCCATCTAGTCAAGGCTATGGTTTTTCCAGTGGTCATGTATGGATGTGAGAGTTGGACTATAAAGTAAGTTGAGCACCAAAGAATTGATGCTTTTGAACTGTGGTGTTGGAGAAGACTCTTGAGAGTCCCTTGGACTGCAAGGAGATCCAACCAGTCCATCCTAAAGGAGATCAGTCCTGGGTGTTCATTGGAAGGAATGATGCTAAAGCTGAAACTCCAATACTTTGGCCATCTCATGCGAAGAGTTGACTCATTGGAAAAGACTGATGCTGGGAGAGATTGGGGGCAGGAGGAGAAGGGGACAACAGAGGATGTGATGGCTGGATGGCATCACCAACTCAATGGACATGGGTTTGGGTGGACTCTGGGAGTTGGTGATGGACAGGGAGGCCTGGTGTGCTGTGGTTCATGGGGTCGCAAAGAGTCGGACACGACTGAGCGACTGAACTGAACTGAACCAAGAAACACTGCTACACTTTTAGAACTCAGTTATCATCTCAAGTGTTGGATTTTGCCTGTATTGAAAGTGGCAGTAAGTATTTTTAATGACTTTCTGTCTCTCCTTAGACGACAGCTTCTTGGGAGGCAGAGACTGACTCCTCCACTCCCCTGTTCCTTCCTTATGGATAAAATGATCAATAAAAGTTGAAAGTTCTGATGCGTAAATGAATCTCAACGTATGTTCTGAGTTCTGTCCTCATCCCTTAAGATATTTCTGGTCTTATCTGTGTAAACCTTGTTACCGCATGTTTGTTTTTACAATGCAAACTGCCTCAATATTTTTTAAGTGAGTGAGTATAAGTTAGGAAAAAAAGAGAAGGAACAAGGGAAGGAAGGAGAGAAGGAAGGAAAGAAAGCCAAGTTCAAATCCCCTTCAGTCATAGAACCCTATGAGAACTGCCCCTCATAGAAAAAGGTATGCAGTTAGCCTAGCGAGGTTTAGTTTTATTTTGGTGCATATACATACTTTTTATACTGTCAAACATATTCACTGAATAGGCTAATTCATATTCATTGAAAAAGTTTGAGGAAATGCAGAAAGGTGATGTAGTAACAATTCTAACAGCTATAATTTATACCTGACTATGAGCCAGACCCTTTGCCAGAAATTTTATGTCCATAATCTAATTTCCCAATACACCTGAAAGGTAGCTATAATGCCCATTATCAAGATGAGAAGCAAAGTCTTAGCAATGTTCATTGTCTTACCAGAGGCTGTAGGTCTGGCTTTGAACTCCAGGCTGCTGACACTCAAAGCTTCTCTCTATTTCCCTTACCAGGATCCCCTTTTCTCTGCAATAGAAAGACTGATCAAGAAGAAATAATTTTTTTTTTAAATTTCAATACACTGCTGCCCCCACCTTTGGGGCTTCCCTGGTGCCTCAGATGGTAAAGAATCTGCCTGCAATGCAGGAAAACCAGGTTCAATCCCTGGATCAGGAAGATCCCCTGGAGAAGGGAATGGCTATCCTTTCCAGTATTCTTGCCTGGAGAACCTCATGGACAGAGGAGCCTGGTGGGCCACAGTCCATGGGGTCGCAAAGAGTTGGACATGACACGTGACTAACACTTTTTGCAACCATCCATCAAAGTGGCAATAAGTTGGTGAACAGCTGTGACCCTAAGAGGCAGAAATGGGATCCCTGACTCTGTAGATTCAGAAACAGCCAGAACTGCATTCTCACCCCTTCCCCAGTCTTCCCCCCACAGTATGGGGCTTGGTCTACTATCAGGAAGAGGTAAGAGGTGGCCGCCTATACTAATTCTTCTCTTTTTAATCTTGCTGATGGGCAGGGAGGCCCATCAGACTTCGGTTTCAGGCTAACTTCTCTGTGCATTGACTCACTGCCCCATCTCATCTACACAGTTACACAGTTCCCCTGAGTCTTCGTCCCTTTTGTTTTCAACTGGGAAAGTGAAGTAAGAGAAGGAAACCACAGACCTTAGCAACTGTAGGCATCCAGTGAATTCCAGATTATATTCAGTCACATTTTCAACAAATCATTAGAGAGTTACTCTGACTTCAGTCCAGTGCTAAGCAAAACACATAAAAACAATAAATGCTAGGGACATCCCTGGTGGTCCAGAGGCTAAGACTCTATGCTCCCAATGCCGGGGACCAGGCTCAGTCCGTGGTCAGGGAACTAGATCCCACATGTCATGACTAAGAGTTCACACACCACAACTAAAGATCCCACCTGCGAAGGCAAACTAGTACATCCACTATGGAGAACAGTGTGGGGTTCCTTAGAAAACTGGAAAAAGAACTACCTTATGACCCAGCAATCCCACTGCTGGGCATACACACTGAGGAAACCAGAACTGGAAGAGACACGTGTACCCCAATGTTCATCACAGCACTGTTTATAATAGCCAGGACATGGAAGCAACCTTGATGTCCATCAGCAGACGAATGGATAAGAAAGCTGTGATACATATACACAATGAAGTATTACTCAGCCATTAAAAAGAATACATTTGAATCAGTTCTAATGAGGTGGATGAAACTGGAGCCTATTATACAGAGTGAAGTAAGCTGGAAAAAAAAAAAAACACCAATATAGTATACTAATGCATATATATGGAATTTAGAAATGTGGTAACAACCCTGTATGCAAGACAACAAAAGAGACACAGATGTATAGAACAGTCTTTTGGACTCTGTGGGAGAGAGTGAGGGTGGGATGATTTGGGATAATGGCATTGAAGCATGTATAATATCATATAAGAAACAAACTGCCAGTCCAGGTTCAAGGCATGATACCGGATGCTCGAGGCTGGTGCACTGGGATGACCCAGAGGGATGAGGGAGGTGAGAGGGGGGTTCAGGATGGGGAACACATGTACACCCGTGGCGGATTCATGTTGATGTATGGCAAAACCAATACAATATTGTAAAGTTAAAAAAAAAAAAAAAAAGATCCCACATGCTGCAACTAAGACCCAGCACAGCCAAATAAATATATATTTTTAAAAGTAATTTGTTTATTTTAGACTGTGCTGGGTCTTCATTGCTGTGAAGGCTTTTCTCTAGTTGTGGAGACCTAGGTCTAATCTCTAGTTGTGGTGCACAGGTTTCTCATTGCCGGGGCGCCTCTTGTGGTAGGGCACGGGTTCTAGGGCCAATAGGCTTCAGTAATTGTGGCTCCTGGGCTCTAGAACACAGGCTCGATCGTTATGGGTGCACAGGCCTAGTTGTTCCTTGGCATGTGGCATCTTCCAGGATCAAGGATCGAAACCATGTCTCCTGCCTTGACAGGCAGATTCTTTACCACTGAGTCACCAGGGAAATCCCAGAGAAATAAATTTTTTTTTAAAAAAAAAAAGGGAATAAATTCTAAAGTTAACTCACTCTGAAGAAATGAGTGGGGCATTCAGATACTGCTGGAATATATAAATTTTTGTGTCTGCATATACGTATATGGAACTTCCAGTTGGCGGTAGTGGTAAAGAATTCACCTGCCAATGCAGGAGACTCAAGAGACATGGGTTTGATCCCTGAGTTGGGAAGATCCACTGGAGGAGGAAATGCCACCCCGCTCCAGTATTCTTGCCTGGAAAATTCCATGGGCAGAGGAGCCTGGTGGGCTACAGTCCATGGGGCTGCAAAGAGTCAGACACAACTGGGCAACTGAGCAGGTATACAAATTTTAAGATTATGATATTTTTGTGGAGACTGTTTCTTATTCCCCTGAATCAATTCTCTCTTCTTTAACACTCATGAATGTACTCCAGCAAAGCCAGCTGCACTATAGTGGAAGTGATAAATGCCATTTCCAAGTTGGTACCTAGGAGGGATGGATGTCTCCTGAATCCACCTCTTCTTCTTCTGTACTGGGTGGAGCTGGGACATGACGGTGGCCCTGCCTGGGCAGCTGAGGACTATGCTGTATGAGGTGAAGGGGGTACAAAAGGGAAGGGATCTGGATCCCTGAATAACTGTGGAACAAAGGTACCACTGAACAGAGTGCTTTCCCAGGGCCATTACATGAGAAAGAAGTAAACAGCTTCGTGCTTTAAACCATATCATCACTGTCCTTATTATTGAGTTGGCCAAAAATTTCAATCAGGTTTTCCATATGACGTGGCAGAAAATTCCAACCAAACTTTTTGGCCCCGCCCAATATTTCAGTGTTACTTTTTTACTCTAACTAGTACAAACGGGGACACGTGAAGCCGGCATCATTAAAACTAAAAGATAAGGGCTTCCCTGGTAGCTCCATGGTGAAGAATCTGCCTGCCAATGCAGGAGACATGGGTTCGAACCCTGAACCAGGAAGATCCCACGTGCCTTGGGCCAACTAAGCGCATGCACCTCAGCTATTGAACCTGTGCTCTGCAGTCCGGGAACTGAATCCCTGAGCCCGCCTGCCACAAGCACCGAAGCCTGCGCATCCCATAGCCCGAGCTCTGCGACGAGAGAAGCCGCTGCAATGAGAGGCCTGAACCCGCGACCAGAGTGTCGCTCCTGCACGCCGCAACTGGAGAAAAGGCCTGGCGGCAGCGAGGAGTCAGCACAACCAAAATAAATAAACACATGCAATTACTGTTAAAATACTAGCAACGGAAATAGGAAGAAGTGTCGTTTATTGACTCGTGGCGCTCTTTCCAAAGCTGCAGCGCTGTTGTCCTTCCTTCAATTGTTGCGGCTTTAATCAGGGGCTCTGAATAGAGGGTTAGATCTTCAGCCTCTCATAGCCTTCCATTTCCTCATTCACACCTGAGGTTGCCATAATTACACCAATAGGGCAAGATGATTATTGTGAGCAATGCCTGATTTTATGTTTGTAAATCCTGATATATACAGAGTGACTGCCTTAGCCCATAACTTTGGAGTTTGAAGAAAGAAAATCAGACCACAATAAATATTATCTGAGTCAAGTTATCTAAGTCAAAGTGAGAAGATGATTGTCTATGCCCAGACTTGCCAGGAAGTTTCTGCGGTAATGTCAAGTATCTCTTCTTTCAAATTGGTTCTCCTATGACTGTCATGAAGCAAAGCCCCCCAGAGAGGACGCACATCAGAACAGAAAGAAGGTGTGTTCAGGCGCATGTCGTTGCTCATAAGTGAGACAAAATCCAACAGGCTATCAAATCACTTGAAGATGTCAAGAAGAAGGGGAAATAATGACACTTTGTGTTGAAGGAGGTGACACTCCGTTGCTAAAAGCAAAGCAGAATTGAGTGAACATGAAGGACACAGGCCAACTGACTTTGTCGTCTTAAAAAAGCAGACGCAGGCTTTACAAAGGCTCTTAATCCAAACACGACTGTGTCCCAAGCTCTTGGGCAGAAGAGACACGACAAACTTGTCAGGGGTGGGAAGGAGCAAGAAAACAATTTTCTTAGGTACAGATCAAGAATTTGAAAGGAAATCAGCCTTTCCTTCCATAAAGGTAAGCTTCTGGAATCACAGTGGTAGGAACATTCCCAGCCGAAACTTGATTCCCAGCGGGGAAGAAGTTAGAAGAAATAGCAACCCCAGGGGGCCTAGGACAACTCTAACAAACACTTGTACTCTAATAAAATACACAAAAATATATCAAAAAATGCAGACCTCGATGATTTGTTCTAATGAGTCTAGACTATTCATAACCTTAATTTGCTAAAAACTTCTTAGTGATTTCATCTTTTCACATTTCACTAAAATCTTCAAATATGATTCTGGCTTTCTTATAGATAATGTTCACATGAAGAAGTCCTTCCCTTTAACCCCCGCCATTAGCCCTGCTTCCCTGTGATATAGTTTAATGAATTTCCTAATTTATGCCTTGGATGCCCTGACTCAGCCTCTCAGGTCCCCTTGTGGCTCCAGATACAAGAGTAACTTAGATGTTGACAGGGCAGTTGATAGAGAAACACCTTGGAGATGTCAAAATCCACAGGTGCTGATTTTGTCCAAAGCTTTTTCTGTATCTGTTGAGATGATCATATGGTTTTTATTCTTCAGTTTGTTGATGTGGCGTATTATATTGCTTGATTTGTGAATGTTGAAACATCCTTGCATCCCCAAGATTAATCCCACCTGAACATGGTGTATGATCTTTTTAGTGTATTGTTGGATACAGATTACAGTATTTTGTGGAGGATTTTTGCGTATATGTTCATCAGTGATATTGGCTTGAAATCTTCTTTTTCTGTGTGGTATCTTTGTCTGGTTTTGATATCAAGATGAGTGATAATGGCATTATTTCTGTCTGAGGAAATAAATTTCCGTGCTGAAACCAAAGTGAAAACATACCTTTATTTACTACATTGCTGTGATGGAGCTGCTGTTCTGAAAGCTGCCTAATACCCTTTTTCAACAATTATCCCCAACAGAAATGGCTCACAAATCAGAGCTATTGAAACTTGAATCCTTGAGCTCATGGGAAAAGTGAACCTGAGATTTCAGTTAGGTGATAGTAGTCCAGAAGCTGTTATTCAAACCTTACGGTATAAGCATAAATTAGAAACACCAAATCTGTAAAGTTAGTCTTAAAAACACATAAAAATGAGTTGTCAAAAAAATTCAGGATTCCTACTCCCTGGGTCACTGATCCTTATTTTTTCTTTTATTTTGCAAGTTGCATTTTTTAAATCTTATGTTTCTATTTCCAATCTATGTTTTACATTGTACGTAGGAGTTAAACTATGTCTACATATATTATTCAGGATAGCTGCTAATCTCTTGGCTGCTGTAATAGACAAACCTCATAATGTCAGTGCCTTAACTGTACACAGGTGACGTCCATTCAGGCCTCCTGAATTCTTGGGTTCAGTTCTTTTGTGAGAGGTCCATATTCTGCTAGCTCAACATGCAACTTTCAGGGTCGTTGTAGCAAGAGAGGAGAACACAGGAGTGCCAGGGGGGGTTTTAAGGGTCCGGCTGGGAAATAGTTAACATTTCTAAATATCCCATTGACCCCCAAAATGCAGTCCATGACCCTGAGTTAAGGTCAGTGGAGACTGGGGAGTGCAGTCCTTTGTGTGCCAAGGCCCAGGGAAATGAAACAGGATACACTGTCTCTGCTATGCCATCTCTTTCTTTTTGCATCAACCCCATCCCCACACACAAAACAAAGCCAGCCAGAAAAGCACAGTCTTCCACAGAACTTAACAGCATCCTCCCCAACCTGCTGGCAGAGTAAATAGACCCTAGTCCCACTGACTCTCAGCATATTCCCGGGTGGCCATTTATAGAGTCAGACCCCAGCCTAACTGCACTGTTGAAAGCCTGATGGAGTCATCTCAAAGCAGACCCCTGGGGAAGAAGAACTGCTCGGTGGCTAATGAGCCATCCTGAAAGAACAGAAGCAGGAGCAGGGAAAATTCCCTCCCTGGTTAATGAGAGGCGAGGGATTACAAGCTCATCGGGAGCTTGATGAGGATTCTTCCCTTGGGGGATGAAGGGTTGCATTAATTCATCTCTTATGTTCTCAATCCCCTTTGCTTCTCAACCTGCTTACCCAGGTAAAACCAGGCTAGAACAAAACATCCCCAGGCTGCCCCAAAGCAGAAAAAAATTCACCAAAGCCCCTTTCCTGACCTCCCTTGTGAAGTTTGATGGTCTGTCCTCTATGATTGCAAAATACCTACAAAGCCTCTACTGTCACGTTGTATTGGAATTGTCTCAATGTCTGACTCCCTGATGAGATGAGGCCTTGCTTCACATGGGAAGAGCATGGGATCCAGAGTGTAAGGAACTAGTTGTGCAAACTTCTCTGATCTTCAGTCTTATATCCCTAAAGCAGAAAGCTCCCACTTTATAGTTGATTTAAATGTAAAACAGTGGCTCTCAACAGACTGCAAAGTGGTCCCCACCCTCAAGGTTTCTAATTTAATTAATCTGGGCATGGCCTGAGAGTCAAGATTTTCAACAGCTCTTCAGATGACTCTTTGTGTTCAGCTAGGGTTAAAAACCACCGATGTCAAGGAAAGAAATGAAAATCTATCACTCCTGGGTTCTTCATCTAGCCAGGGCCCCACTGATGCTTTTCCCCTAGAGAGAAGGGTTGGAGCCCTGGATAAACATTTGGCTTGACCCTTACAGAAATCAGAACTCAGAAAACAAGGTTGGAACTTCAAAGTTCCTATTATTTCTCATGTTGTTGGGTGGAGATCTGAANTTCTGGGTGTCTGATGTTCTCTGCCAGCATTCAGACGTTGTTTTGTGGAGTTTACTCAGCGTTAAAATGTTCTTTTGCTGAAATTGTGAGGGAGAAAGTGATCTCCCCGTCCTATTCCTCCGCCATCTTAGGACCGCCAGCCACAATAGAGGTTTGATTAAGCAAAACTGCAATGGCTTCCTACTTCTGGACAGCAGAGTGCCATAATGGAAGGAGATGACTGCAAAAAAAGGAAAATAAAATGACTCTGGACAATAATGTAAGATGCACTGGGGGGCTGTCCTATGATTGTTCCAACGGAAGGAATTCAGCAGATCCTGAAAACCCAGCAAAGAGAAGAAAGCAGGAAATAATCACCATACCAAGAAGGGATAAAAGGAGAAGCCAGGACTTGGAGCCAAAGAGGACCCAGCAGGGTCCCGTGTATCAGGAATGACTGGTGAGTGTTTAGCATCAGTGACTGAGGTTGAACGTTTGACTTAGAGTTGACCCCGTGGCGTGTGTAATTGCCATTCACACCATTCTCCTCTAAATTGTCATGTAAAATCCTATATGCAGCCTACTTGGATTATTGGTGCCTTGGAAGAACTAAAGGTTACAGTTGTACATGCCTTGGGTGAGAACATAAAGGGACATGTACAATTTCCTCTTCTGAAACTGGGCGGGGGGCGGGGGGTGGTACCTACAGAGCATCGGGGAAAGAAGGTGGCCCTGGTCTTCTAAGGGGAGACCAGCTACAGTGTCGGTGGAGGTCAAGAGTGAGGTGGAGGGGAGGGAAGGAGAAAGTGGCAGCAGAGACGTGGGCTTTATCAGTGACTGGACAAAGAACAGAGGGAGGTCATTCATTCATCCATGCTACAAATTCTTTCTTAAAGACTTTTGATGTGGGCCATTTCTAAAATCTTTATTGAGATTGTTATGATACTGCTTCTGTTTTATGTCTTGGTTTTTCGGTCTAGAGGTGTGTGGAATCTTAGCTCCCCACTAGGGATCGAACCTGCATACCCCCTGCATTGGAAGGTGAAGTCTTAACCACTGGGCCACCAGGGAAGTCCCCACAAATATTCATTATAGGCTAGATAGTCATTCTGCTAAACACTTAGGATACATTAGTAATAGAAAAAAGATTCTAACTTATGGACCTTACATTTTGGAGAAGGCAGAAAGACTATTTAATAAATAATATTAAAATAAATTACATGGTAGATGAGGGGCTTCCCTGGTGGCTCAGATGATAAAGAATCCACCTGCCAATGTAGGAGATGTGGGTTCAATCACTGGGTCGGGAAGATCCCCTAGAGGAGGAAATGGCAACTCACTCCAATATTCTTACTGGGAAACCCCATGGACAGCAGAGCCTGGCGGGCTACAGTCCATGGGGTCACAAAAGAGTCAGACCTAGCCTAGTAACTAAATCACCACCACCACCATTCCCAGAACCTAAAGGATAGGTGTTTTAGTCCTAAATGTTTCAGGCCCCAGTTTCAAAAATGGGCCCTGGGAAAAGGAGTGGAACAGGTTTGAAAGAGTGGGAATGAACTCATGTTTCCTTCTGTCCTTCTTTCCTTCCATTCTGTCTTTCTCTCATTTTTTTTCTTTTGCTTGTTTATTTTGAATGATACTGCAAGTAGAAATACTGTGTTGCTAGCTGTATGTGTAAGACTGAAATTCAGAACAGAGCTCCTGAGTGGAGGTGTATATTTGGAACACACACACACACACAAAGGGATGCAATAAACAAGAATTAGAGTCAGTCAACAAATACTAACAATTCCCACACATAATAATGCAAGAACCCCTCCATTCAGGTCCCATTCCCTGATTTGATTTGAGATTCCTCCAGCTTTGTCCGTGTTTGTCGGTAAAATCATGGTCACCAGCACTGCACTCACTCCCTTTCTTCCTCTTTCTGCTTCCCACTGCCTCTCACCAAGGAACAAATTACAAATAATATTTTTATATCAAGAAACACATTTCTGGAAGAAAAATTAAGACTGCCAAGAAATGGAGTAGTAATTTCTGCCACATGCCCACTGGTCTGAAAAACAAGTATTTGCTTTGTAAGAATGAGGAAATTGGGACAAAATTCCTGATTTGAAAAAGGGCAGTCATTTACTCAATTTGAGAGGCAGATGATGTTTCAGGAGGTAGATGAGCAGGGTTTACAGCCTGGCAGATATCATGTGAAACATAACCTGAATTGTAGTGTGAATCTTTTTTTAAAATATTGATTCTGTCTTTATTTTACTCTTTAATTTAACAATTTTTTACCAGTATTTATTGTTACTATTATTATTATTGGAGTATAATTGCTTTATAATGTTGTATTAGTTTCTGCTGTACAACAAAGTGAATCGGCGGTATGTATACGTGTGCCTTTCCCTCTCGGCCTGCCTTCCACCCCGCCAGTCCCACGCCTCGAGGTCATCACGGGGCGCTGAGCTGAGCTCCCTGTACTGTGCAGCAGCTTCCCTCTAGCTAGCTATTTCACACGCGGTGTGTGTCTGCAATGCCACTCTCCCGGGGCGGGAGGAGAGTGGAGTGTGAACCTTTCACAGCAGCCCTGGCTGCAGTGGGAAGGGCCATGCTGAAGGCTCAGAGCCAGCACATCTGTCTTAAAAGAGAGCTGAGAGGAACGTGGACAAAGAAGGGAGTGGAAGGAGGGGACTAGCAACTGGCCTCTGACCTTAAGAGCTTCTGAGTCTGAAGAGGACTCAAAAGAACAGAGCGTCTAGCAGTTGAAGTCAGAATCCTAATTGCTCTGTCTTGACAAAGCTTCACAAAAGGCTGAGTTGGAAGAATTTTTCTTCCCGGTTTGAGGGAGATCTGCAGGTGTGGGGGGAAGGCCACACACCTCGGAGTCAGAGGCCCCAAGTCTGATTCATGGCCTGGCCTCCCCACCTGTGCAAACCTGGTGAAGAATTTTAACCCCGAGCCTCGTTCAGTTTATCAACACACACAGATCTTCGTTTAAGCACTCGCCCAGTTCTTACCAGAAAAAGTAACATTCAACTTTCTAATTATTTTTCCAAATCCTATTAACAAGAAATGATATTTATGGATAATTACCCAGGATATGGGCTTCCCAGGTGGCGCTAGTGGTAAAGAACCTGCCTGCCAATGAGGAGACACAGGAGATGTGTGTTCAATCCCTGGGCTGGGAAAGATCACCTGGAGGAGGGCATGGCAACCCACTCCAGTATTCTTGTTTGGAGAATCCCTTGGACAAAGGAACCTGGTGGGCTACAGTCCATGGGGTCAAAAAGAGTTGGACATGACTGAAGCAACTTAGCATGCGCGTACCCAGGGTATGTAGTTCATTCATTCCTGTAGATTGAGGGAGGGCAAACCTTTTTTAAAGGGCCATATAGTAAATATTTTAGATTTTTACAGACCATTTAGTTTTGCACATCTCTGTTGCAGATATGCAACTCTGCTGTGAGAACTAGAAAGCAGCCATAAGTGATAAGTGAACAAACGTGTGGCTATAGTTAGACTTTTCCTGGCTTAGACCTATCATTTTATTGCTCAGGAAAATTGAGTTTTATAATTCTGCTTCCATCATGGTGAAGCAGGTCACACCAGACCAATCCTCCCATAAATAATAAGTATATACCTCTAGAGATTAGACAGATAAGTAGATGGATAGATAGATAGATCAATCTAGATGCTATAGATATAAACACAGACACAGACACAAGCAAAACATGCATAAAACAGCTACCTGAAGTACTGGAGAATGATCAAAAGCAGACAGAAACTAGGCAGGAAGCTACATGTGGAAAAAAGATTATGACACCGGATGAGCTTCCCAGTTTTATGCGTTTCACCCACGAGCAGACCCGTCAACTCCTCATGTGATGGCTGAACATTCAGCTTCCTCCCTGCTTCTCTCTCAGGAGCTAGGTCCCTCACGCCTGCCAGTGGGACACAACTGGTCTGGTTATTGCATGACAGCCTGAGCCATGCTGGCCAAGAGGAAACTCTGAGGTCTTCCCAAAAATTCACCTTGGAGGTGGGGCACAAGTCATTCCAGCTCGTAAATTCCCCACTCCTACCTGGGAATGGGGTCATTCTTTGGACTGGAGTATTTGCTAAGTTGCTGTAGCAATAGCAATAACAAAAATCCAAAGCCACCATGTATATAAGATTTTTATCTCTCACTTAAAGACTAAGAGGGCTTCCCTGGTGACTCAGAGGGTAAAGCGTCTGCCCGCAATGCGGGAGACCCGGATTCAATCCCTGGGTCGAGAAGATCCCCTGGAGAAGGAAATGGCAACCCACTCCATATTCTTGCCTGGAAAATTCCATGGACTGAGGAGCCTGGTAGGCTACAGTCCATGGGGTTGCAAAGAGTCAGACATGACTGAGCGACTTTACTTTCACTTTAAAGACTAAGAAGGTCACGGCCCAGGGTTGGTAGGGTAGGTCTGCCATTTTCACCTCAGTTGGTCCAGCCAGAGCATTTCACAGAGAAGGAAATCCAGGCTCAGAGAAGCAAAAGGGCTTGTCCAAGGTGCCACTGCCCACAGGTGACAGAGCCAGCCAGGGCATTCTTCCTTCCGGGACAGCGCCCCTCCCATCCCGCCGAGCTGACCTCCTCTTTCCCTCCTTTCAGATGTCCTAGAGCACGTTCCAATTTAACGGGTAAGCAGGCATCTCTCTGCCGTGGAGCTCCTGAGGCCACCTGGCAGAGAGGCCCAGAAAGACTCGAGTAGGCACTGTGGATGCGCTCCCAGAAGGAGAGTCGGACTGATGGCTCCTCCAGCCTGGGCAAGTCTCTGCATCCTCCCGAATGCCTACCATTCACATAAGGACCCTGCAGCCCAGGGGGGAGCAAGCAGAGGGAGGCCACAGCTGGTGTGAGATCCGCAGGAAACAAGCGGTTGACCTGAGAATGCCTCCTACTCACCCAGCATCCATTTACTTTAGTCTTCTCTTACAGTACAAAGTTCCAAAATAAAGTTTTGGGGAGAGGCTCTTTTGTTTGCCCCTTTGCCCAACAGGTCTCCCCCTCTTTTCGTGCTTCCAAATCCCTAACAACCTCCACACTCAATAAGGAAGAGCCCAAGATCTTCACTGCACTCTGAACAGCAGGAGGGAATGTGTGTATGGGTGAGTGTGTGGGTCTGTGTGCTTATGCATGTGTGGGAAAGCCTATGTGTTTATGTGGTTTAGCAAAGTCTATCTATACCCTGGCTGTGCAGAGCTCTGAGAAGAAGAGTCAGTTTTCACAATGTATTTTCACATTGTATTTCACAATTTTCATATGCCTCCTGAGGCATTAAACAAGACACTGGGACTTCCCGAGGCGGTACAGTGGTTGACTTCACCTTCCAATGCAGGAGTATGGTTTCAATCCCTGGTTGGAGAGTTAGGATCCCACATGACTTGTGGCCAATAAACCAGAACACAAACAACAGGAGCAATATTGTAAAAAATTTAAAAAATGGTCCACATAAAAAAAATATTTTATAAAAGGCCCCTATTCTTTCTTTCCAAAATTCAAAACTAAGGACATGAGTTGAATGAGCTCACTTAATTCAGACCTAGAGCCATGGAAGGAAAAATCAGTCCTTGGAAGAAAAATTGCTCCAAAGTCAAAAGAGTTCTGGACCAACACACCGATGCTGGCCCTAAATTAACAGAAAGGATGAGGATGTGAGCTAGGGGCAGGGATCCAACTGTTTATCTTTTATTGGAGCTGATTTGACTTGGACTTCTGTGGCTCCCATCAGGAAGAATTCTGACCACATCATCTCTTTACAAAACATCAGCAAGTGAACAGTACTGTTAATTATATTTCACAGGTGCAGAAACAAAAGTGCAGAAAAGTGATTAACTATCCCTAACATGTACCATGACCTGATTTCATGGTCTGCACTTCAAGGGTCCCTATGCTCTGCTGTTTGGACCGTGCTTTTCCTCTCCATCTCCAAGGTCATGTATTTCTTCCAGACTATAGTGGAGAACTCACCCCCTTTCTTCTCCCACCACAGATAGATCTAGGTCCCACCTGGTCAGAACCCACAGAATGAAAAAAATGTAGCTGAAAATACCACGCCTGAAAGCAATCTTGTTAGGGATTAATTCCACAGAACATTAATAGGAGTTACACAAAAGCAGATTCTGGAATCAATTTGTTTGGGAAATTCTGAGTTAAACACTGTTAAAGAGTTTGGAGGGGCTTCCCCAGTGGCTCAGATGGTTAAGAATCTGCCTGCAATGTGGGAGACCTGGGTTCGATCCCTGGGTCAGGAAGATCCCCTGGAGAAGGAAATGGCAACCCACTCCAGTATTCTTGCTTGGAGAATTCCATGGATAGCAGAGCCTAGGAGGCTACAGTCCATGGGGTTGCAAAGAGTCAGACACGACTGAGTGACTAACACTTCCACTTTTTTCAAACAGTTCAGAGATGGATTTTAGCATCAGACTGAAACAGGTTTGAGAACTAGCTTGGTTGTCTATTAGCTTTGTGACTCTGTGCAAACTATTTAAGCTTTTTGTGACTCAGTTTCTTCATCCACACAATAGAAATGATACTAGTACCTGCCATTATCAGCCAGGATTCAGTGCAAGAAACAGAGAACATCGCAAGTATTTTAAGTGGAAAAGGATTCAATACAGGAAATTAAGAGCTTACAGAAATCCCCGTAAAGACTAGAGGAGAAAATTCTTGCCTGGACCTCCAGGAGTGATGCCCAGAAAAAAAGAAAAAGAATAGAATTGACTACCTCTACCGTGATTAGAAACGTGAAGAGTCATAAGGCCTTTCTTAAAATACCATGGTAGGTACCATTCAGGGTTCAGGAAGCCACCAACACTATTACTGGACTGGTCCGACCATTAAAAAGTCAATCTAGTTCCTGCCTGGAGAATCCTAGGGACAGGGGAGCCTGGTGGGCTGCCATCTATGGGGTAGCACAGAGTCGGACACGACTGAAGTGACTCAGCAGCAGCAGCAGTCACTGTCTCCACCAGAACCGCCGCTCTGTACCCAAGACAGCATCTGGTTCCCATGACCACACCCACTCGACCCGAAAAATAGCCAACCCGCCGGAACTCACTCCATCACTTCTTCTTTCCCAGTCTTACCTAGGACATCTTGCTAGTGGAACTGTTTTCCCAGCTGGAATCCCACGTGTAAGAGAGTGTGGACCATGCCATTCCAGGGCTCCAACCTCTGCATTTCAGAAAGATACACAGGCTGAATGGGACAGCAATTCTGTTAGCACAAGGTCACGGCCCTGAAGCACAGTAAGGCCAAACAAACTGAAAGTCAGAGTTTGGAGCAGAGAAAGGCTTATTGCAGGGCCATGCAAGGAGACAGGTGGCCCATGCCCTAAAAAACCCCAGGCTCCCCAAAGGGTTTTGGCAGAGCGCTTTTAAAAGCCAGGTTGGCGGGGAGGAGAGCGTGCAGGGTCTGTGAGCAGCCCGTGCCCAGTTCTCTGATTGGTGGTGCTGCCACACGGGTTAGCATTATCAGTTCTTAGGCTCCAGGAGGCCTGGGGCTGTGAGCCCATGGTCATCGAGTAGTTAATATCTTCTGTTTGGTGGTGGGTTTTCACATCTGCAAAACAACTCAGGAAACGTGCATCAGATGCTACTATCCAGGTACTTCAGAGAGCAGCTAAAGAAGAGGATGTGGAGGAAGGCTGACTCTGCTGACCCCCCACCCCACCAAGGCCTCATGGGGTCTTGCTCAGTTGGAGTCCCAGGTGCCAAGTGACTACATCCAGCTCTCCATGCTTTGTGTCGTTATGAGATTGAATTAGATAATGTGCAATATGCATCCAATAGTGCCTGAAACATAGAACCACAAACATCTGTTGTTAAGTTTCTATTATTGTCATCTGCAGCAAGACTTCTCAGAGGCTTTATTATGTCGACATACAAGGTTTTCTTCCCTGATGGTAAAAATAGTAGGAAGACTATATCTTCTATTTTCTTTTTTCAGCCCAGAGAAACATTTTAGATTCAATTATAGCACTTGTATATACCCTATGCCTATCACCGTTGTGTTATTTTTACCTCTCTTTAAAACTTTCTATCTTTATTTTTATTTGGTCCCTTTTAATTCTTCTTTATGTCTCAGCTTACAGTAAATAAGTTCTGGAAAGGTAGTTAAAATTCTTTATGGTGTGCAGCCTGGTATAAATAAACACATCTATTAGGTGAGTTGATAAATCACTTGGGCATCAAGGGCATGACTTTTAACGATGGAAATCAAGAATGAAGGTGATATTTTGGATGGGTTCCTTCCCTACATCCTTCAGAAAATTCCACACAGTTTCCCATGGGCTTGCCCTCACCTCATGCCTCAGTGCTGAATTGTCCTCTAAATATGAGAGGAGAAGCCACTGGGGAACTAAGGTATTTCCCAACTTTGCCCCCGGCCATTTCTTAGAGAGCCCTGTCCAGAATTTCTGGGCCACTCTTTTCCTTGTCAGGCAGAGGTCTTTATTTCTGCTTTGACTTTGGTGAAAAACCTTAGGGTCTTTTCCTCAGCTAACAAAATGGCCGAGTCCTTGCTTTGAGATTATCCAAACTGATCCGGCGAGACCGAAAGCCCTGCCCGGCTGACGCTCCAGACAGCCGAGGGTTTTGATGTGCTCTTCACTGCCTCCATCAGCCCCACGCTCACAGCAGGCGAGAATGTTCTGAAAACCCTTCAAAGCATCAGTGCTCCCTGGGTTTTCCTGCGAGGTGACATTTCCACAGACTGAGCTGGAAGAGGAAAGAGGGAGCCCATGCCGGCTCCTCCGATGCAGGGCTTCATTTCCGATCCTTCTGTCATCAGATTCCTCCATGCACTTTCTTGATCTTTCAGCTCTGGGGCTCCATCTTCTTTGAAAACTTTGCAGCCCACATACACCCCTCCTCTATTTTTTGTACACCAATATTTTCCTCTTTATAAATAATAGCAATAATATATTTCCTCTTTGTAAATAATAATGTATAAATTAATACATTAATAAGTGCATTAATGTAAAATTTTATTCTGGAAATTGTATTACAGGTAAAGTCCTAGTTCCCGGAGTAAGAGTACTACTCGTTCCCTATTACTAGTTCCCTGTTTATGTGTGAGGACGCGTGGAAGAAGGCAGCAGACCACAGATACCCATTAGCATGATGCTAAGTACTTTTCAGTGAGAATTGCTCCACACATACTAAATACTTTGGATTTCTTGCCTGATTCCGGCAAGGATGCAGCCAGAAGCTATCACGATCATGCTCCAGACGAGGAAACCGAGCCTTCATGACTGGTAAAGCACGTCCCCAAAGTCAAACATGTAATTAAAGGTCAGGTCTATCCGGCCTTATTGAAATCTTGGGCATTTCTTATAAAGGGTGGTGTGGTGTCATTTGTTGCAGGCATTTTTATCTGGACCCTATAGGAGGAAAAGACCATCCTCAAAAAGTTTACATTTGAGTTGAAAGCCAGAAGAACAAGACACAACACAGATCCCAAACAAATCATAGCAGAAAAATATCCAGGTGCTAAATGGGCTTGTGAGGAGGCTTCACATGGAGAGAGAGGCCCACACAAAGACCCCCAAAGGAAGCTAGAAAGAATTTTCCAACCAGTCAAATGCTCAGGTCTCCTCTGTCACGGAGACTGTCATGGAAGAGGCAGCAAGCAATGATGGCAGAAAAGTAGGTGGAAGTCAGATTTGAAGGGCCTCGAATGAGACCCCTGAGAAGGTAGAACTTTGAACAAAATGGATTCATGAAAGGTCTTTGAGTGAGAAGGGCTAGGGCTGACGGAAGAAGAGCCGCAAGACATGTCATGATTATGCTGCTCAGGTGTTAGGCCAGAAATAGGATTCAAACCCATTTAAAGAAATGTTCCAATTAACTAAGTCAGAGGAAACGGACCGATCTTTTTCTAACCACAAAAAACATGGTGCTTGCACAGACATAGAGAATGAACTTATAGTTGCTGGGAGGGAAGGAAGGGGGCAAGGGATAGCAAGGGAGTTTGGGATGGACATGTCTCTGGGATTTCTTTGGAAGGAATGATGCTGAAGCTGAAACTCCAGTACTTTGGCCACCTCATGCGAAGAGTTGACTCATTGGAAAAGATTCTGATGCTGGGAGGGATTGGAGGCAGGAGGAGAAGGGGACGACCGAGGATGAGATGGCTGGGTGGCATCACTGACTCGCTGGATGTGAGTCTGAGTGAACTCTGAGAGATGGTGATGAACAGGGAGGCCTGGTGTGCTGCGATTCATGGGGTCGCAAAGAGTCGGACACGACTGAGCGACTGAACTGAACTGAACTGAACTGATGTACACTCTGCTATATTGGAAATGGACAACAAGCAAGGTCTTACTGTAGAGCACAGGGAACTTTGCTCAATGTTATGTGGCAGCTTGGATGGGAGGGAAGTTTGAGGGAGAATGGATACATGTATGTGGATGGCTGAGTCCCTTTGCTGTCCACCAGAAACTAACACGACATTGTTAATCAGCTATACTCCCATACAAAATAAAAAAGTTAAAAAAGAAAATCATGTTGCTTGAATGGAACTCATGAGCGAATACTGCCTTCCATTTATGGACTTAAAGCAAAGATGGGCCCCCTCATAGAATCCGCCTTCATCCCCCAAATCAGCTTAAGTTCCCCTCCTCTAAAATTCTACAGCTCTCAAAAAGTGAAACGAATCAATCTTCCCCAAGAATTGTATATGGAAAATATGACATTATCTTGCATTGAAGATGAGCTTCACGAGTTTCCTGCTTTTATCTTTCATTAGCAATGGAAGATTTCCAAGAATTTCATAAATAATTGCATACGTGTTCTCATAGATCATTTAGATGTGTTTCTTCCCCCTCATCAGTCACTTCTCTTTCCTGACGCTCATCTTTCTTCCACTTGAAAATGGTGTTCCACTCCAGCATTGATTTCATATCTATGATGAAAAGCATACAAATTCAGGGTCACTGATGACCTGTCTGCGTGTCTCCTGCACAGTAGAGCCCCAGTTTAGTGGGACAGGGCATGAGGGGAATGGAGGGTGAGTCACCTCTCAGGCCATGAAAATGAATTTAAATCTGGCTTCATTTGGGAGTTGTCTGTTTAGAGGTTTAATCTTCCCAGAAAAGCCTGATGTGCTGTGCTATGGCTTGGTTTCTGTGATTGTTCCTAGGCACTTTTCTTATTACGGTTTATGAAGGTGTAGACTTTGAGCTAGGTGAGGGTGGGACCTTGTCTGGGTTGCTCACAGCTGTATCCTGTGCATTGGACAGTGCTTGTCACTAGACAGCACCCAGCAAATAGATGTTAAGAGAATGAACGCGAGAGCCTGAGTGGGGTCAGGAAGGACACATCTGACTCAGCCACATAGAACCAGGAGTCTCACTCATTCTCTTGTGTTTGGGGTTGGAGGGTAGTATGGGGAAGCAGGGGCAGTGCCAGGATTGCAATCTGAGGGGTGCATGAATGTATGCTTCATTTCACTGTTTAACAAGCTGCAGAGTCCATTTCATGATATGGTTTAAATAAAGATCCCCATGCAGTGCCTGGTATACAGTCAAGCCTGAGTGATTGTCAGCAAATTAAGTTAAGGGGTCGGATGAGCTTGATTTTTAGTTAAAGTAAATTGATGAATTTGGCGGGGGGCAGGGTATTTTTATCTTCCTATGTTGACAAATTCCTATATGTCCCCTTATGGATTGATGACAGAAACAGATGGCTTGCACTGACAATTACAGTCAAGACTTTGGTGTCCAGAGAGGGTAGACTAGACCCCTTCTTAACTGTTACAGAGTGAATGTTTGTGTGGACTTCCCAGGGGGCACTAGTGGTATGGAGCCTGTCTGCCAACACAGGAGACATGGGTCCAAGCCCTGGGTCAGGAAGATCCCCTGGAGGAGGGCATGGCTACCCACTCCAGTGTTCTTGCCTGGAGAGTCCCATGGACATAGGAGCTAGAGCTGGACATGGCTAGAGTCCATGGAGTCACAAAGAGTAGGACACGACTGAAGTGACTGAGCACAGACGCATAAATGTTTCTGTCCTCCCAAAATTCACATGTTGAACCTCCAGGGTGACGATACGTGGAAGTGGGGTCTTTGGGAGAGAATTGTGTTTGGGTGGAGCCCTTATGATGAGATTGTTGTTGTAGCTATTTAGTCACTGAGTTGTAAATCAACTATACTTCAGCAAAAATTTTAAAATATGTTAAAAAACTAAAAACATAGGCATCTTTAAAAAATAAGCAATAATTTGAAATATCTGTAACTGCTCCTTGAAAAATCCAAAATGAAAGTTAGTTATTGAAGGAAGAAGAGTATTAAATAAAAGTAATATTCATAAAGAAAACAATGTGGTTTCATTTGGAAATATTTCCTCCTGGGGGACCTCCAGAGGCTTGTGAAACTGAGAAAGTCTCCCCCTTAACACACTCCACTTTTCTTCTTCCTAATTTTATCTGGTGACCTCTGCTCTTGACAGGCAGGGCCTAGAAGGCTTGTGTCTCTATTCTTGATTTCTCGATCTTGCTGGAGCTGACTTCTTAGCCTTTTACTGATGACTATTTCCACCCCTTAATTATCTTCCCTTCTCCTCAGTCAATCCATTAGTTCTCTCGTGAATGCTTCTACATTGTGAATATTTCTCCTCGCCTATAGGATCTCTGAAGGCTGAAAGTGGACGTAGTTCTTGCCAGCAATTAGCCTCCTGAGGCTTCTAAGTCTTTGAATCAATTAACTCCACGAGGTGGAGAGTACTCAAACTTCGCATCACTCATGCTTGGGAGGTTTCCAGAACTTCTCATCAATGAATCCCAGGAGCATCCCAATCACCCTGGCTGTTTTGGCCTGTCCATATTGTTCTAGCTGAACAAGAATTGGCTGGAATTTCAGACCATCTTTGCTCTCCCTGCACCACCCTGGAATGTTACCTTGTGCATTTTAAAGACACTCATTTGTACAAATGAGCCTGTTTACAAAACAGAACTAGAGTCACAGATGTAGAAAACAAACATATGGTTACCAAGAGGGAAAGGGCGAGGAGACAAATTGGGAGATTGGGATTAACATATACAAACTACTATGTATTTGTTGTTGCTCAGTCGTTCAGTTGCGTCTGACATCCAGCTTCCCTGTCCTTTACGATCTCCCGGAGTTTGCTCAAACTAATGTCCATTGAGTCGATGACGCATCCAACCATCTCATCCTCTGCCTCCTCCTTCTCCTCCTGCCTTCAATCTTTCCCAGCATCAGGGTCTTTTCCAACGAGTCAGCTCTTCGCGTCAGGTGGCCGAAGTATTGGAGCTTCAGCTTCAGCATCAGTCCTTCCAATGAATATTCAGAATTGATTTCCTTTAGGATTGACTGGTTTGATCTCCTTGCTGTCCAAGGGACTCGCTTTGCTGGACAGCAGAAAATAATACAGCATTGTAAATCAACTACACTCCAATAAAAAAATTAACTTAAAAAATAAAGATACACATCCAGTGGTGTCCACTACAGTCTACGTAAATGTATTCACTTATGCCTGTGCTCATCCCCTCACTCACTCAAGTCTTCTCTACCGGTCTGTGGATCCACAGGAGCAAGAACCACCTCCCTCTCATCACTGAGCTTGCTTTGTGGGGCTCACAGAGGTGCCCCCTGATCTCTGAGGAAGGAGGAATGATTGCACCAAGGGTCTTGCAGCCAGAGCCGCTCCCCTCCAGGTTTTCCTTCTTTCACTGAGTCACTTGGGTGCAGCCACCCAAACATAATGATTAGGCTGGAGTCTCAAGGCCAAGGGAGAGAGAGAAAAAAAAAAATGATGAGTCAACAACTTTAATAGACTTCTAGGCACCCACCCAATGTGCTCATTAGTGAGAGAAGCAGACCCTGCAACTGAGGATGCTCTTCCCAGAAGCCAGAGCCCCCCGACAGGAAGAAAAGCCCAGGGCACTGGCCAGGAAGAGGTGGCCCAGGCTGGTAAAGGCAGGGCTGCTGGAAGCCCAATGGTGTAAGAGATGCCCAGGGTGACTGTCCTGCCCCCAGCGGCCAGAGAAACTAGAGATGCCATGTGCCTGCCCACTGCCCCTCGGGGACCTTCCTGGAAGCAGTTGCTGTCAGGAGAGGCAGCTGGAGCAGAGATCCGGGAGGACTGGGGAGAGACACAGGGCAGGGAGAAGGATGCCATAAAGATGAGACAGCAGTGCAAAGCTCAGGGCTGGGAGCGATCCTTTTTTTTTTTTTTTTTCTGGGATTGTTTGTATTAGAGACACTTGTCACTAGTAGCTCTAAAGTCATTTTGAAGACTTACTGAGCCTTGTGTGGAAATAGGTGCCCCCAGTTTTGATTCTCTTTTCCTTTATTTCATCCTCCTTACCCAACTAACCCTGGGAGCAGGATCCATAACCCCAACTTTATGTCTCACTTTGTGTGTCACTTAATTCAGTGAGCACCTCACCTTGTCTGGTCCCAGGAGTCCCACATTTCCAGTGGGAAGGGTCACAGTTGCTGTGCCTACCAAGGTGATCATACACAGAAGGACACTGTTGTTTACCGTGTCTCTAGGTCACTCAATATCATCAAATTCCTAAAATTACCCTAGAAGATGGACGTGGCTATTCCAGAATGAAGAAAACTGCCGTTCACAGATAAAGACACCAAAGCTCACGCAAATTAGAAAATGACTAAGACCTCAGCATGTGTAACTTCATGGGGATTTTTAAAAGCCAACTCTTTAATAACATATATACACTACTGTATATAAAGGAGGTAAGCAACAAGGGTCCCTATGTAACACAGAGGGCTATACTCAATATCTTGTTATAACCTATAATGAAAAAGAATCTGAAAATGAATATATACATTTATATGTATATATAACTGAATCACCTTGCTGGAAACTTGAAACCAACACAACATTGTAAATTAACTATACTTCAATTTTTAAAAATACTAAAACAAAACTAGCTCTTTACAATGAAAGAAATCAGCTCTACAGACTTGCCTAGTGATCCAGTGGTTAAGAATCTGCCTGCTAATACAGAGGGCCAGGTTTGATTCCCAGTGCAAGAAGATTCCACATGCCGCGGGTAACTAAGCTTGTGTGCCATGACTACTGAACCCAAGCTCTAGAGCCCGTGCTCCACCACAGAAGTCCCTGCAATGAGAAGCCCACACACCACGACTAGACAAAGCCCATGCATAGCAACAAAGACCCAGCATAGCCAAAAATAAATAAATGAATATTTTAAAAAACACCTCTGTAACTCCCAGTTCCTATAAAACGAAGTCAAGGATTGTCGTCATGAACTCAAACCCCTAGCTTCTATTTACCTTTCAGCATTTTCAGTTCACCTTGCCCACTGATTGCTCGAATTCTGTTTGCCATATTATCTGATCATTGAATCTTTCTCCCTTCCTAAACACACCCCTGCACTTTTGCACTCCTGTGTGTTGCTGTTGTTGTTGTTTTTAATGCTGTATTTCTTCCTGGAATGTCTAGCCTAATTCTTAACTTCTCATCTTTCAAGGCCACTCAACATCAATGAGAGCAATGCTTCTGAAAGTGTGATCTACCTGAATCCAGCTGGAAGGTTTCAGAACTGTGAAGGTTCTAAGACTGCTCTCCTGACTTAATTAGCCAGATTTCTGGAAGTGAGATTTGGGGATCTATGTTGTTAACATGTTCCCCTGGTGACTATTATGTTCAACACAATTAGGAACCTGACTTCCATAGACTCTAAGTTCCCGGGAGGTGTGTTCCCTCGTACACCTATGTCTGGCATGGAGGCTGACCCACAGAAGACTATAAAGACCCACAGAAGACCCATAAAGACCTGGGGAAGCCATCACACTGAGCAGTCAGAGTTCATTAGGCACCAATGGATTTAAGAGCAATTGTCAGATAGAATAATGTGTCATGGGTGGATAAGTGGAATTAACTGCCCAATCCTCTACCTCTCCCTACCTCTCTGTCTAAGAATGTGTCACTAACGTTCCATGCCTGAGTAGCAGTAGCCAAGCCCATTTCATGGTCCCAACATGTGGGTCACAGGAGCTGTCTGCTTCCTGCAGTGGTCTTTGAGCTCATGGAAGACACAGAATATGTGCCTTATTCTTCTCTTAATCCCAACACTTAACAGAGGTGCTGGCTCAGAGTTATTGCTCCATAAATATTCAGTGATTGAAAACCTATTAACTGAATACAAAAGCATATAGCACAAGAGGAAGGATCCGGGTGAAGGTGGACCAGACACAGGCAGTTTGATAGGAACAAGAATCCTAAGATCTGTAGTTTCCTACATTTGGTGAAAGGAAAGCACCTCCTTTTCTGCCCAGTACTCAGGGCGAGGAGCAGAGGGAGACTCCATCTGGGGAAGGGAGGACAGAAGGGAACAGATTTAAGAGGGTGATGTCCCTAAAGTGCTGGCAGCGAGTGCTGTTGGCGATGTTCAGCTCTGCAGGCCAGCCCCCTCAGGGAGCTGTACTCAGAAGAAGGGGAATTCAAGGGCTTCAGAAGGCCGGATGTTGTAATGGAAAATGAGGGCATGAACTCTGAAATCATACAGACCTAGGCAAGAATTCCAGCTACTCTGCTCACCAGCTTTATGCTTTCTCATCTGTAAAAATAAACCCAAAACAGAGAAGAGGGCAGAAAAGGAGATGGAGAAAGATAGACCCTGATAATGCTATCTGGTATCCTAGATCCAGCTGTGAAGTTGAATAATAAGCCAAGTTGGGGGATGGTTCAGAATCAAGATTATTACAGAGTAGGTACAAGCCACCTCTCCTGGGACTGTCTTGAACACCTGAGCAGGTGCTTTTGCCTCCAGTAATCCTTGTCCCTGATGCTATTCATGGAGGTGGAGAAGAGCCAGATGCATTTTAAAGGCCAGGGACACTAGACACCAGCAGGTGACAGGGGCATCTCAATTACGCTGCCTGAGCCATGAGAGATCTAGAAAATTTCTAAGCATTTCTATAGTGAAACTTCCAAGAGCAACTCCCAGAAAAGAAGTCATCGTAAAAGCATCATGCTGTCGAATCAGCCGCAGTGCCCACCATTAATCGAGTTCTGATGTTCAATACAGGCAGAAATAAAATGAGAGTCTGACTGTGATGCTCCTTTATGGAACCTGCCCAGAGGGGAATGGAGAAGGAAAAGGTGCTGCTAGCCAAGGAACCCAAACGGGCTATTCTCCAGAATTCTACAAACCCGGACTTCCTGTGATTTTTACCAGTCTGCACCATAAGACCGTGTACCCAGTGGTCTACAGCAGGGGGTCATCAGTAGAGACTGAAAATCCAGAGTTTCTCTCCTTTAATTCTTACCAATGTACCTTATAATTTTCTTTCATTATACTTACCATAATTTGAAATTATGCAGTTACTTATTTCTTATCAGTTTTGGGGGTGGGGTAGGGTGATGGGTCTCAACCTTGCCTACACATAAGTATTACTTGGGGATCTTTGGAAAGCACTAATTCCTGGATCTCCCTCCATCCCCCAGATGCAGGAGACCTGGGATAAAACCAGGAGCTTTTAAATCTCCACCAGGAGATTCCAGTGCACAGCCAAGTACACCAGATTTGAAAATAAGTTTCATGAAAGCAAGGACTAAGTCTAGTATATTTAGAGCTCTATCTTCAGCATCGAGCCAGAACTAAGCACTGAATCCTTAATGAACATTTGCTGAATGAATGAGTGAATGAGTCAGCCCCCCTCTTCTGTGTTCACATAGCATCTGACTTTCATCTCCCCATCTCAGTACCTAAGAAAGTGCCTGCCGCATAGTTGGTGCCTGTATTAAATGTTTTGCTCCAGGGAAGAATAAATTTAAATCTCACTTTCTTCATCTGTAAAATGGGGATGTTCTTTGCTTCCACGCAGACAGTGTAGCTGGTGCTTTGTGAACTTTCAGCTCAGTGAGACATAAAGGCTTTTCTACCTGTTGGCAGAAACTTTGATATTATGAGAACAGCATGGTGCAAATCAGAAACCTCAGTCTGCACTAGAGCACAGGCAGCAATAAATGCCTCCTGCTTAGGTCAGACTTAAAAACCATCTGTTGGGGTTACTCTCTTCTCTTGCTATTCTTTGCTGGTATGGCTGTGCTAGCTGCCACATTTTACCACACTTGTTTTTTAATCACTCAGTTTTTAGCAGGTCATAAAGACAAAAAACAGGATCATTCAAGAGGTACATGGATCTACTCAATTATCAGAATCCTGAGTCCTCTCTCTTTACAAAGGCAAGGAGCCAAAATGGAGGGGCCAAGGAGACAAATATCAGAACATATCCGCCATCTTTCTATCTTGCCTTTCTTCTTTGGCTCGGCCACCAGAGCGTCTAGTCAGGTTACCATGGTTACTATTAATTCAGATGATGGGCAAAGGGTCTGCAGGAATTGTCTGGAAGGTGTGCCTATAGCTTCTGAAATATCCCTAGACGGATAAATGTCTCCTTCGACTCAACTGAGCCTGTCTCAATGCATTTGAAAGGAAAAAAACTGCCTCTGGGTTTTTTCTTTCAAATTTAAATTTTTTTTCATCAATGTCATACACACCCGTGGTTTAAAATGTCAAAATCACTAGAAGACTTACAATCAAATCAGAAGTTGACTTCCCTGTGTCTCTCTACTCTAAAAAGAAATCAATTTTCACTTTTTTAGCTGTATACTCTGCACTTCCACCATATTAGATTTTCATCCAAAATGCTAGCTATTACTATGATTCTTGATTTCTTGATTTTTGACATTATCGAAATCTATTATATAAAAATGCAAGTCAGCACCTTCAAGTGTCCCCTACATACACCCTCCACTTTTATTCTCCCTCTCTCCCATCATCAACATTTTTTGTTAAATCCAGTGTTTATTATATGATATAAATATGTTCATGACTAAGCTAAATCTAAGAATGCCATTTTTTTCCTTATACAGCTTTTTATTTTATGAAGGAGTAATTCATTGCTTCATTTTCAGTTGTTGGCACTGAGAACCTGCTTAGTTACTTTTCCATGTTCCAAATTAAAAAAAAAAATTTTATTTTTTTATTTATTTGCTTGTGCTGGGAACTTTGGCTGCAACCTGTGAGCCCTTAGATGTGGTTTGTGGAATCTAGTTCCCTGACCAGGGATTGAACCTGGGCCCCCTGTATTGGGAATGCAAAGTCTTAGCCACTGAACCAACCAGGGAAGTCCCTCCATGTTCCAAATTTTCTAAAAAAAAAAATTTATAGACACTTTAAATAATTTTTCTTCACAAACGAGCACTCCATAAATCTCTTTAATTAATTTATTAATATTTCCTGGAGAGACACTTCTGAGCTGGCTGAACTTCTGCCCATAGCACAGCTGCCACACTGCCTCAGCTGCTTCCGCTCACTTGGGCGTGGACCTTCTGTTCTGGATCCTGTATCTTCTCTCTTGATATGCTCCCGTCCTATAAAAAGCTAACTTGAAAGTAAAAACATTGAAGATATGCATGTTTGAAAGCATATTTATCCTAATTTCATAACCTCATGTTTAATTGGAAAAGCAAGAGGATTTTAGGTTAAAGACCTAGATTTTGAAGAATTGAGTTTTGAAAGCCTTGGTCCATTTTTTCCTGGCTTTCAATGTTACGATTAAGACTGTCGCCCATACACCCTGTCTTTTTCATGCGACCTGCTTCCTCCTTCCCTCTCTCACCTCTCCCTCATCTCTCACCTCTCTGTGGCCCTTCTTCTTTTTCCTCTCTGCCTATCATGCATGTGCTTTCAAGATTTTTTCTTTAATCTCATCTGGAGTTTCACATAAAATTTGTGTTTTAAGTCTGCTTTGGATCTTTGGGTGGACCCTTACAATTTGAAAACTGAAGTTTCTTCCATCTTGGGAAATATTCTTATGGTACTTTTTAAAATCTTAATTTTAGGCTAATTGTAGATTCACATCCATTCATAAGAAAGAGTATAGAGATACTGTTTACCCTTTAACCACTTTCCTCCAATGGTAATACCTTACAAAACTACAGTACTATAGTACAATGGCCTTCCCAGGTGGCTCACTGGTAAAGAATCTGCCTGCCATACAGGAGACATGGATTTGATAGCTGGGTCTGAAAGATCCCCTGGAGGAGGAAATGGCAACCCACT
Organism: Cephalophus harveyi; assembly: GCA_006410635.1. Lineage (NCBI taxonomy): Eukaryota > Metazoa > Chordata > Mammalia > Artiodactyla > Bovidae > Cephalophus > Cephalophus harveyi. The sequence goes on along the minus strand of SJYT01017318.1, from coordinate 72,735 downwards.
CCAGGATTCTTGTCTGGGAAATCCCGTGGTCAGAGGAGCCTGGCAGGCTATAGTCCATGGGGTCGAAAAGTGTCAGATACAACTGAGTGACTGAGCACACACACATGCACAATAATACAGTCAGGATATTAACAGTGATGCAGTAATGAGGGCCACAAAGATCCTTCATACGGCCCTTTTATAAGCTACATCCACTTCTTTCTGTCCCCTACCCCCTTGTTAATCACTGGTTACCATTATATTATTCCCCATTTTTATAACTGTGATTTATCAAGAAGGGTATGTAAGTGGAATCACATGATGTGTAACCTTTTAATACTGGCTTTTCTCACTCAGCATAATCCTCTGGAGATTCATTCAGGTTATTTCAAGTCACTTACCCTCTCAAAGGTTCAGTTCCTCATTGGTAAACACAGGACGATATTGCATTTGCATAGAAGCTCTTTGACATAAGTGAAACAATGGATATGAAGTGCACGTGTGGTATTTGGCACAAAGGAAGAGGAAATTTTAATGACAGTGTCACTATTGTGCTGTGGGGGATTTTTAGCTCCAGCTAGACGTAATTGCATTTTCTTGGCACATATTTTTGCTGAAGAATTGGCTTGTCTGAGCTGCTGGCCTGTGTGTTAGATCTAGAAATTAATGCATCATCTGCTTCCAGTTCCTTGGATCTTAGGAAAAGAGATAAAATGCCAGTGGATGAGGTCATGAGAGCTTCAGAAAATCCTAAATGTGTGCTTCCCCAGGTTCTGAACTCAAAAGTTCTCTGGAAGACTCCAGGCATCTCCACTTCCTCCAGGGAAAGAAAAGACTCCCTGAGCCCAAAGTGCCACCACAGCCTCTAGCAAGGAGGCCAGGAGAGCACGGAGGTCTATCCTCCCAGAGTCCTGGCTATTTTAGGTTTAATATTTAGAGAGATATACTTGCTATGCCTTTGATGTTTGTGAAGGCATTTCCAATACTCTTGTAGCCTGAGGCCATCACAAAGTTCAAAGGATAAAGTCGATTTATTGACTCAGACATCAGGAGGGTCTTTATATTCAGCTCCAGATATTCATTTTTAAGGGAAAAAATGAAATGTTTTGCTTTTTAACCAAGATAACGTAGAAGCTGTGCAGATTTCTGAGACCTTGGGGTTTGGCGATGAAGTGAAAGCAGTTCTTGGAATTTTTAACTACTTCCACATCCTCATGTGGTTATGTGGAGTAACCACAGAAGCATGAGAAAGACCACCGGACCCATGAGTGTCTGCCGGATGTCTGAGTTTCTACCACTTGAAAATGCCCCCTATGGAAAGACAATATGGTTCTGGAGACAAAGCACGTGGATCAAAGACAGAGGGATGAATTTCATCCCTGCGGTTGCTGGAAACAGAGTGATGACGATCCTTGCACACGGAACTGCCTTATGTGCATATGAAAGTGCGTATTAAAGCATTTTGGGAATGACAGGAAAGCAGTTCAGCTATTTGTTAGCCGGCTGTTAGAATGTTATCCTTGATATTAACAGCAGTTCTGAAAAGAGCAGGGTTCTCATTATTCCTCTTTCACAGAAAAGAAAACCGAGGCCCACAGAGCTAATTAACCCATTCTTTGTAACCCTACTAGATCTTGTGGGTTTTCCTGCTGCCAATGTTACTGATAATTCTCATAATTTCTGAGAATTACCCATAAGATACAAACGTCACCATTCTAGTTACCCTGAGTTTTTTTTTTCAGCCCTACCGCTCTGACTTAAACTCATTTTTCTCAACTTTTATGGATAATAGAACCAAAAGAATCATATAAAATCACTTCTGCATCTACTATGAAAGTACCATTTAATGTATTGTTTATTATGTCATTAAAAGACTCATATACTATATCAGGTAATAAATTCCTTTAAGAATGTCATGTCAGGAAATAAATTTTTACTGCTTTAATAACTGATATCCTTTCTTCTAACAGATAATAAGAGCATTTCAATCTATCACATTTTCTCTTTTGTCTGTGCCACTAAAAAGTATCTAAACCATATAGATATGCTGTTGATACTATGTATAAAATAGATAACTAATGAGAATCTACTGTATAGCTCAGGAAACCCTGCTCAGTGCTCTGCGGTGACCTAAAAAGGTAGAAAATACAAAAGAGAGGGTATATATATGTAGACATACAGCTGATTTACTTTGCAGTACAGTAGAAACAAATACAGCATTCAGTCCAACTCTCACATCCATACATGACCACAGGAAAAACCCTAGCCTTGACTAGTCGGACCTTAGTCACCAAAGTAATGTCTCTGCTTTTGAATATACTGTCTAGGTTGGTCATAACTTTTCTTCCAAGGAGTAAGCGTCTTTTAATTTTATGGCTGCAATCACCATCTACAGTGATTTTGGAGCCCCCAAAAATAAAGTCTGACACTGTTTCCACTGTTTCCCCATCTATTTCCCATGAAGTGGTGGGACCAGATGCCATGATCTTCGTTTTCTGAATGTTGAGCTTTAAGCCAACTTTTTCGCTTTCCTCTTTCACTTTCTTCAAGAGGCTTTTTAGATCCTCTTCACTTTCTGCCATAAGGGTGGTGTCATCTGCATATCTGAGGTTATTGATATTTCTCCCGGCAATCTTGATTCCAGCTTGTGTTTCTTCCAGTCCAGCCTTTCTCATGATGTACTCTGCATAGAAGTTAAATAAGCAGGGTGACAATATACAGCCTTGACATACTCCTTTTCCTATTTGGAACCAGTCTGTTGTTCCATGTCCAGTTCTAACTGGACCTGCATACAGATTTCTCAAGAGGCAGGTTGTCCCTTGGACTGCAAGCAGATCCAACCAGTCCATTCTGAAGGAGATCAGCCCTGGGATTTCTTTGGAAGGAATGATGCTAAAGCTGAAACTCCAGTACTTTGGCCACCTCATGCCAAGAGTTGACTCATTGGAAAAGACTCTGATGCTGGGAGGGATTGGGGGCAGGAGGAGAAGGGGACGACCAAGGATGAGATGGCTGGATGGCATCACGGACTCGATGGACGTGAGTCTGAGTGAACTCCAGGAGATGGTGATGAACAGGGAGGCCTGGCGTGCTGCGATTCATGGGGTTGCAAAGGGTCAGACACAACTGAGCGACTGAACTGAACTGAAAGTAACTATACCTCAATAAAAATTAATTTTAAAAAATGATGGCATTTAAGCTCCAAATTATAGCTGCCATTTTGAGTCACATTTTTCTGTAAAAATCATCCTATGCAAATAAAAATTTGTCTTTTCTCTTGCTAAAATAAGTAAATAAAAATTTTAAATAAAATATTTTAAAATTACAAACAAAACCAAAATAATGTCTACTGCTGCTGCTGCTGCAAGTCGCTTCAGTCGTGTCCGACTCTGTGCGACCCCATAGACGGCAGCCCACCAGGCTCCCCTGTCCCAGGGATTCTCCAGGCAAGAATACTGGAGTGGGTTGCCATTTCCTTCTCCAATGCGGGAAAGTGAAAAGTGAAAGTGAAGCTGCTTAGTCGTGTCCGACTCTTCGCGACCCCATGGACTGCAGCCTACCAGGCTCCTCCATCTGTGAGATTTTCCAGGCAAGAGTACTGGAGTGGGTTGCCATTGCCTTCTCCAAAACAATGTCTAAACCAAATTAAATCTACATTTTTTTTCATATTTACTCATTAATTTTTTTATTCATTAACCAAGTATTTAACCTGATAAATGCATACCTTTTGTCCTAGGCATTGTGCTGAGGGCTAAGAATACAGCAATGAAAGATATATATACGTGTATATATATATAGATTTCTTCTCTCTTAGCTCTTGTATTTTGCAGAGAATATACATCAATAATATTAATAATAAACATATATAGTACATAAAATACTGATAAATACTATTCAGAAATAGTGGGGGAAATATATACATATTAGAAGAATATATAAATAATGGGAAATATATTTGTGGGAATAAATATGCATAAACAAAACCAAATTACAAACAAAACCAAAATAATGTCTACTGCTATTATTATCGTGTGTTATATATAATATTATTGTATATAATATATACACATTATATATATATATATATATATATATAAGTCACTCAGTCGTGTCTGACTCTCTGTGACCCCATGGACTGTAGCCTGCCAGGCTCCTCTGTCCATTGGATTTTCCAGGCAAGGGTACTGGAGTGGGTTGCCATTTCCTTCTCCAGGGGGTCTTCCTGACCCAGGGATCGAACCCAGGTCTCCCACACTGCAGGCAGACACTTTACCATCTGAACTACCAGGGAAGCCCATGGTAAACTTCCTTTCTCAAAAGAAAAGAAGCCATAATCTGACTTATCTCTGAAAAGTCAACTACCATGAAGAGAACAAGTTCCTTATTATTCCTCTCGTTAGTTTTCTATCATTGCATATCAGCTGGCTCAAACTAAGTGGCTGAAAATAACACACCTTTATTATCTCACAGTTTTGTAGGTCAGAATTTCAGGCAGGCTCATTTAGGCTTTCTGCTTGGTGTCTCAGAGGGCTGAAATCAAGGTATGGGCCAGACTGAGATTTTATCTGGACACTGTAGGAATGCATTTGCTCCCAAGGCTTTTCAGATTATTGGCTGATTCAGATCCTTGTGGTTATAGGACTAAGACTGTCTCTTATACACATCTAGATGTGTATAAGAGACAGATATAATATATACACATATTATCCATGCGTATATATAATATACATATACAGTATATATACATATGTATATATATATGTACATATACATATACAGTACATATACATATACAGTATGTACACATATATTACATTTATATAAATTTCATCTCTCAGAGCATGTATTTTGTGGAGAATATACATCAATAATGAACATATATAGTACATAAAATACTGATCAATACTACCCAGAAAAAGTGCAGAGAAGAGAAAAAAGGCTTCAGAATGAAGGAGGGGAGGTGATAGGTTGCCATTTTAACAGGGTATAAGGAAAGTTTTCATAAAAGCACTTATACTTCTCCCATTGCCAACTATATCCTAGCCAGTTAGATCAGACCAAGCTTCTCCCAAAAGACAGCAGAAAAAAACCAGATAATTATTTTTAAAGTATTCTGTTTGAAGGAATTAGTGACCTACTTAGCCTGAAGGGCTACGATTCGAGAGAGAAGAGAATTACAGAAAAGTGAGTCCTACATTCTGTCTCTGCTTGAGATATTTACTCATTAGTAAATGATGACCAAGAGGCCAAGAAACCAAGAAAAAACTGTGCTGAGAGTTCAGTCATATCAAGGGCTAGAGAGAAAATATTGTAGTTCAAAACATGCCAAGGAGGAGGGCCATAGTATAGACCACAGGTTTTCAGTTGGGGCCACTGAAGTTCTGCTCCCTGGGAATAGGCATACTGGAAATTTACCAGCCTCCACAAAGACCGAAGACACTGCTTCCACTCGCCTCAATATCAGATTGGTTTAAGTGAAAGTGAAAGTGAAGTGGCTCAGTCGTGTCCGACTCTATGCGACCCCATGGACGGTAGCCTACCAGGCTCCGAGATCCATGGGATTTTCCAGGCAAGAATACTGGAGTGGGCTGCCATTTCCTTCTCCAGGGGATCTTCCCAACCCAGGGATCGAACCTGGGTCTTCTGCACTGCAGACAGACGCTTTACCATCTGAGCCACTAGAGTGATCCTCTAGCCACTCTCCTATCCTATCAGACTGGTTTACTACCATCTTAATCCCTAAGTACTTGAAAGAGGAAGATAATTTCCTCCCAGAGTCTCATGAAAGTTCTTGAATTTTTTCACACACAATAGCTGGAATTCAGTGAAATTTACCAGGCATATTAGGAGATAGAACCAAAAGCACTAAAAAAAAATCAGCCAATAGTAACAGACCCCAAAAAGATCCAAAATTAAATTTTAAATAGCTGAAAGTAAGTGACCAGGCAGGAAGTTTGACCAGAAAGCTGGAAAGTAGTTAAAAAAATAATTAAATAGAAGTTCTAATATTTAAAATATGGTATCTGGATTTAAGAACATAATAGATTGATTTAACAGAAAACTAGGGAGAGAAGAACAAAGGAGTAATGAACTACAAGACAGGTCAATAGGAAATATTCAGACTAAATGATGCTGAGACCAAAGGGTGAAAAACACAGAAAAAAAGAGTAGAATACATCTGACACATGACCAAAAGATGTCACAGCAATTTAAGTCCCAGAAAGAAAGGACAGAAAAAATCAGTTAAAGGCAGTATTTGAGAAGATAGTGGCTGTGGACTTTCCACCACTAATGAGCTAAGGAAACAAATCAAGCCACTGATTCTTGAGCAAACACCTGAGATAGCTGAGGGTGGACTCATGAAGGTATCTAGGGAAAGTATACTCTGGGCATAGGACGCAGCAAGTGCAAACATAAATGAAGTCAAAGAGGTGAAGATCAGGTACAGTCGAACCCTTTAACATATCTAGCTTTTATTTAATATGATATATATATATATATATATATATATATAAGTCACTCAGTCGTGTCTGACTCTCTGTGACCCCATGGACTGTAGCCTGCCAGGCTCCTCTGTCCATTGGATTTTCCAGGCAAGGGTACTGGAGTGGGTTGCCATTTCCTTCTCCAGGGGGTCTTCCTGACCCAGGGATCGAACCCAGGTCTCCCACACTGCAGGCAGACACTTTACCATCTGAACTACCAGGGAAGCCCATGGTAAACTTCCTTTCTCAAAAGAAAAGAAGCCATAATCTGACTTATCTCTGAAAAGTCAACTACCATGAAGAGAACAAGTTCCTTATTATTCCTCTCGTTAGTTTTCTATCATTGCATATCAGCTGGCTCAAACTAAGTGGCTGAAAATAACACACCTTTATTATCTCACAGTTTTGTAGGTCAGAATTTCAGGCAGGCTCATTTAGGCTTTCTGCTTGGTGTCTCAGAGGGCTGAAATCAAGGTATGGGCCAGACTGAGATTTTATCTGGACACTGTAGGAATGCATTTGCTCCCAAGGCTTTTCAGATTATTGGCTGATTCAGATCCTTGTGGTTATAGGACTGAGATACTCATTTACTTGCTGGCTGACTCTCAGGTCGTAAGAGCTGAAGGCATCCCTTGCTTTTTGCCCCCTCTATCTTCAAAGTGAGGAATGGCACACCTATTCCCCTCGTGTTTTAATCTCTGAATGTCTCTTCTGCCATAGCAGAAGAAAACTTCCTGCTTTTAAAAGACCTAATTGATTTAGTAAGGCCACCCAATTAATATCCATATCTTAAGGTCAACTGATTTGAGACATTAATTATATCTGGAAAAGCCCTTCTCAACCGTACCTAAATCAATGTTCGGTTGAATAACCAGGGACTGAAACTTTGAGAGGACATCTTTAGAATTCTACTCACATTTCTAGTTTTCAAATGAGCAAAATGAGACACAGGGAGGTTGTGACCTGTCTAATATCACATTACTAATTATAATTGCTATTGCTTTTTTGTTTCTGGCCAAAATATTAATGGACTAGGTATGGAAAGACGGAAGGAGAAAGGAACCCAGTTAGAGTTCTATTACAACTATTCAGGCCAAAGATAAATGTGGTGTCACTGAGCATAGTAACAGTAGAGTTTATAAGGAGCAATTAGTTCTGGATAGATATTGAATATGTAGTAAATAAGAGCTGATGATGGATTGGATGTGGAATCTGAAAGGAGGTGCCAAGATGACTCCAAGATTTTTGGTCTGAACAAAAAGAAGGACTTTTAGTGAGAATATATTTACTAAGTTTGGGAAGTCTGCAGGATGAACAGGTTTGTTGGGGGAAGATCTGGTTTTAGACATGTTAAATTAAGATGTCTCAGGCATTCAAATGAGATGTCTAGTAGTGTATAAATTTGGAGTTCAGGGGATGTTGTCAGTGGATAGATGATATTTAAAACTCTGAGACTAGACAAAATCACAAAAGGAATATAAGTATCATTAAAGAAGAAAAGAGCTCCAGAAACTGAACCCAGGATATTCAATATTTAAAGGTCAGGAAAAGAGAAGGAACTCCCAAAAGGTAATAAAGAAGGAGCAGCCACTTATGTAGGTGGAAATTCAAGAAAGTATGATGAGTCAGAAAGAGAAAAACAAATATTGCATGTTAATGCATCTTTATGGAATCCAGAAAAATGGTACTGGTGAACCTATTTGCAGGGAAGGAATGGAGACGCAAATGTAGATAATGGACTTGTGGACACAGCCCGGGAAGGAGAGGGTGGGATGAACTGAGAAAGCAGCACGACCTTTATACACTGTCGTGTGTGAAATAGAGAGCTAGTGGGAAGCTGCCATTCACTGTAACACCGGGAGCCCAGCCTGGCACTCTGTGATGACCTAGAGGGGTGAGATGGGAGGAGACGAGAGGGCTCACCAGGAAGAGGACATGTACATAATTGTGACCAATTCACGTTGTTGTACAGCAGAAACAAACACAACACTGTAAAGCAATTTTCCTCCAATTAAAAATTTTAAAAAAAGAAAGTATGGTTCCCCAGAAGCCAAGGTAAAGTATTTTACTAAAGAAGGAGTGGGAAGTCATTTGGGTGAAAAGATGCTGAAAGGTAAAATAAGATGAGAACTCAGAACTATCCATCTTATTTAACAACACAGAGATTATTGGAAACCTTAAAAAAAAATTTTTAATGACTGAGTAATACTCCATTGTGTGTATGTACTACAGCTTTCTTATCCATTCATCTCCTGATGGACATCTAGGTTGTTTCCATATCCCTGCTATTATAAACAGTGCTGCAATGAACATTGGGGTACACGTGTCTCTTTCAATTCTGGTTTCCTCAGTGTGTATGCCCAGCAGTGGGATTGCTGGGTCATGAGGCAGTTCTAGTTCCAGTTTTTTAAGGAATCTCCACACTGTTCTCCATAGTGGCTGTACTAGTTTGCATTCCCACCAACACTGGGACGACCCAGAGGGATGGTGCCGGGGAGGGAGGACGGAGGGGGGTTCAGGATGGGAAACATGTGTATACCCGTGGCGGATTCATGTTGATGTATGGCAAAACCAATACAATATTGTAAAGTAATTAACCTCCAATTAAAATAAATAAATTTATATTTTAAAAAAATTTTTTATGTAAGGATGAGGGTACAAGCCTTACTGGAATAAGTTCCAAGAAGTAATGGAGAGAGATACTTTGGTGAACGTGAATATAGACATCTCCTTTTCATTAATTTGTTGTTAAAAAACAAAAACAATCAGAGAATTTAGGCCTAAGATATATAAAAGCTGGAAAAAGCATCACTTCAATCCTAACAACAAGAGTAAGTGGGATAACATACAAAATTATGGCTTTCTTGAACCCATCAGACAGCTGAGGTCACAAGAGTAACAAGTGACGTGTAATTCAAAGAAAGACAGATCTGGAAACCCAGCTCACCTGTTGCAGACCAAAAGACAGAGATGCTGGGCCCGCTGCATGCGTGCTAAGTCTCTTTAGTCGTGTCTAACTCTTTGCAACCTTCTGGACCGTAGCCCACCAGGCTCCTTGTTCCATGGGATCCTCCAGGCGTGAATACTGGAATGGGTTGCCATGCCTTCCTCCAGGAGATCTTCCCGATCCAGGAATCGAACCCATGTCTCCTGTATCTTCTGCACTGGCAGGCGGGTTCTTCACCACTAGCGCCACCTGGGAACTCAGGCACCATACAAGCAGCTAAAAAAGCCAACAAACTGCACAAGGCTGGATGTGGGCTAGTGTGAGAGTGGAAGACCCAGAAGTGGAACTGCTGGATCAAGTTCAGCTCTGTGCAGTTCTGTTTTTAATTTTTTGAGGAACTCTCCATACTGTTTTCCATAGTAGCTGCACGAATTTACATTCCCACGAACAGTGCACAAGGGTTCCCTTCTCTCCACATCCTTTCCAGCACTTGTTATTTGTTGTCTTTTTGGTAAGTCATTCTGACAGGTGTCAGGTGGTATCTCATTGTGCTTCTGATTTGCATTTTCCTGAAAATTAAGGAGGTTGAGCATCTTTGCAAGCGCCTGTTGGCCATTTGTCTTCTTTAGAAAAACATCTATTCAAATGCTCTGCCTATTTTGTAATCTGATTTTGATTTTTTGCTATTAAGTTGTCTGGGTCTTTCATACATTTTGGACATTAACACCTTATCATATATATAATTTGTCATTATTTTCTCCTATTCAGTAGGTTTTTTTCCCCTATCCAGTATATTTACTTTAATCTCATTACTGTCTAAGAAACTTTTGTTTTAAACCATCTTAAATTTTTTGGCAAAGGAGGAAACTTGGAATACATAAATATATTATTTTTCAGTTTAACAACTCTCACTTCAAGTTCTGGTAAAACTGAGCATGGATAAGGTAATTTTGGTAAAGGAGAGAGAGGAACCAGATTTCGAAAGCAAGTTACTCCCTCAGAATGTAGACTCATTCTGTAGGTGGAAGGGAGGCGTGCATTACAGGATCCTGGACAACAAGAAGAAGTTCCTGGAAGAAGTTTAAAATCTCCAGGTTCCTATTCAGCAAACAGCCATTGGGTTTCTGCCATGTGCCAAACGCAATAAACTAGCACAGACTTTGCTCACTGGGTAAGGAATTTAAGAGCAAAAAACTGCCCTGAAAGGGACAAAATCTCTCTTTACCTATTTGTTAGCTGAAAAATTGGGGCAAACGTACATGCTTTCCTGCCTCGCAAGGCCTTTCTGAATATCATTTGACAATATAAAAAGCAAAGCCTTGCACAGAAATTAGATATTTTATGGGATTAAATGCCAGCTAAATCTACTTCCAACCCTGACTCCTTGGTTTCCATGATTATATGAGAATAGGTGATCAGATGAAAACAGAGCCTTTGTACATGAATATGATTTTCAGGTTATCTGGAGAGGATGAACAATCCCTTTGTTCAGATCTTCCTGTGGGCTGACTACAATTCCTCATTTATGTGTCAACTCAAATGCCAACCCCTTAGAGAGGCTTTCCTGAATTACCCAGTCTAAAATATCCCCCACCCTAACCATTTTCATCTTCATAAAATTTATCTCTATATAAATGCCTCATTTGTAACTGTTTCTTATTTATGCCTGTATACCTCTCCTGTTATAAAGACAGCTTCAGGGGCTTCCTTGGTGGTCTGGTGGGTAAGACTCTGAACTCCAAATGCAGGGAGCCCAGGTTCGATCCCTGGTCAGGGAACTAGATCCACATGCTATAACCAAGAATTCACATCTGCAACTAAAGATCCTGCATGCTGCAATTAACACCCAGAGAAGCCAAATTTTAAAAAAAAGTAGATAAATATTAAAAAAAAAAGAAGAAGAAGAAGAAACGAAAACTCCATGCAAGCAGGACATTTGTATGCCTTCCTCACCTCAGTGAATGAATAAATGAATGAGAAAATGAATTAAAAGGGCACAGCTTTGGAGTAAGACCCACCTATATTCAAACCTGGATAAACCTGGCAGAGTTAACTGAACTTCCATTAGCCCCAGTTTCCTTATTGGGAAATGCAAATAATAATTCTTCCCTGAGGGTTATTGCAAAGATGAAAACAAGTGCAATCAGGATGTGTAAAATATCTGATATTCTTAACAAGTAACAGCTCCAGCTTCAATTATGAGGAGATACCCAGTTGGCCAAAGGAAAGGAAATCAAAAAGGAGCTTCGGTCACGCATTCTCATCTGGAAGCAGGCTCGCAGTGGTTCCGGACGAGCCCAGGGGACAGTGGGGTTCCGTAGAGCAGCTCCGCTGCAGCAGCTGTCTCACCAGCTCCTTGCCCTTTCCCTTCTGTGAGTGACTGAGACTCCACCTGTGGGCCTTCCTGCCTGTTGCACGTCTCGGTATGCCCGGACTGCTGGACCATTCTCCTCCTCCTCCTTCCCCTCCCCTGTTCCCTACTCCTGCCAGGCAGGGGGGCTCATCTTACAGCCTCTTTATTACAGACCTGCACCATCCAATGCAGTAACCACTGCTCAGGTGTCACTGGGGAGCACCTGAAATGTAGCCAGTGCCGCTGATGAATCACATTTCTTTTTGTTCTAATTAATTTAAATAGAAATTATAAAAGTGATATTCAATTCAGTTGTTGGAAAATTTGTAAGGATGTTTGAAATAACCCAGGTTGTGAATCCACTCTTTCTACAGCAAGTTTCAGGAAATTTAAGTAAAACTCAAGTCATTCCAACGAACAGTTAAGAGTCCAAAGAGAGATGTGCTAAATGTGTTAAAATACACACATTTCAAAGGCTTAGTCTAAAAAGAGAATATAGAGCTTCTGGGCTGGTGAACACGTGGAGATTCAGGGAGAGTGACGCACTCAGAGGTTGGAGAGCATCAAAGCTCCCTGCCCTGCCCCCATACACTGGCCAGTGAATCTTTTCTATCTGCTGTTCCCAAGTTATATCTTTTACAGTACATCAGTCATCTAGTACGAAAAATGTTTCTCTGAGTTTGGTGACCCGCTCTAGCAAATTAATCCAACATAAGGGGTTGTTGGAACCTCAACTCTACAGCCGCGCCATCAGAAGCACAGGTAACAATTCTGGACTTGCTATTAGTATCCGATGTGGGGGCTAGAGAGGGGCGACAGTCTTGCGGGACTAAGCCCTTAATCTGGGGGATCTGATGCTATCTCCCGGTAGGCAGTGTCAGAATTGAGTTGAATTGTAAGACATTCAGCTGGAGTCAGAAAACTGCTTGGTGTTGGAGGAGGAGGGTGGAGGCTGTACACCTTGTATTTAAAATCATGAACATTGTTTGTAATTGCAAAATGTTAGAACACTTTAACACATAGAATGGTTGAGATAAGTCTTCTTTATATCCATATAATGAAGGGCTCTGAAGCTGCAATTAAGAATAAGAAATCTTTCAGAATTCCCTGGTGGACCAGTGGTTAGGACTTTGAGCTTTCACAGCTGGGGCCCAGGTTTAATCCCTGGTCAGGGGAATTAAGATCCCGCAAGCTGAGTAGCATGGCCAAAAAAAAAAAAAAAAAGAATGAGGAATCTTTGTGTTCCAATATGGAGAGATTTCCAGGACGTACTTTAAAGTCAAAATTAGCCAAGTGCCAAAGATTTCTACAGTATGGACCCTTCCAATAGGAAAGGAAGGAATTTCTTTTTTTTAATTTCTACAATGTTGTGCAGATTTCTGACATACAGCAAGGCAAATCAGCCACAATTAAACAAACATCCCCTCCCTCCCTATTTTCTCTCCCCTCCCCCATCCCATCCCTCCAGGTCACTCTTTAAAAGCATATCTGCTCATTTTTGAAAAAGGATAGGATGAGGATAGGAAAAATTAACCAGAAACTACTACGGGAATGGACCAAAACAGAGTATAAAGACTGCTGGACTAGGAACTGAGTAATAGGGAGTGGGGAGGAGGCAGACATTTCTGTCTGTCTACCTCTTAGTACAGCTTACAACTTTTAGGAGCATGCCAAATAACAAAAATCAGCCACAATGGAGATACCCCTCCCAAAAAAAGGGAATGTAAAATATCTTAAAATGAATTTTGCCTGTTTCTTTGTACTTTTAAAAATATGGTTGTTAGAAATTTTTAAATTATAACTATGACTTGCCCTTCATGCCTATTGGGCAGCTCTACTGTCTGCAACAAGATCCTGAAAAGCTGAAGCTTGTCTTATGCATATGTGTTGCCCCCATGCCCAGCTGGGAGAGAAGCTGGTACAGAGAAGGGGCTCCAGGGAGGATCCCTGTAAATTTCTCCAAGCCCCAAGGGCCAGGCCAGCCTTCTTAGAGTTCCCAGAATCCTCTAGTGGCATTCAATCTTCCCTGGAATAATGCAAGCTCAGGGCTTGCCATCCGGCAGCACACTACCTGGAAGGCACTGCTATTTATAGCTGATGCCATCCGTGGGAAGTAATAGTCCCTCAGAATTCTCAGAAGGGTTTGCCTCTCGATTAGAGCCCAGCCCGATTGGGAAAGAGAAGACCAATTTGTGAGTATTTTTAGGCCATCCGATGTACAGTCAGGAGTGCTGAAATTCAGATCTAGTCTCCCCCAGGAGGCTGAGCACAGCTGCAAAGTCAAAAGTGGGCTTTTGCACGAGGAAAACTAATTAGTTTCCCCGTAAATAGTCTCCATGGAGAAAGTCAGTGCTTGGGTCTGTCTGAGGGAAAGAGAGATGACCTGGGCACTGAGGAGGGTTCCCCAGAAGCTGACATAAGCAGCTGTTTCTTGCAAGTTTGGTGGGAGCTGCTTGGGGATTAGATTTCCATCTCATTATCTTATTCTCTCATTGGTCATTTATGAATTTTGCTTAGTGCTGATTGAGAAAATTATGAAAAAAAAAAAAAATAGGTTGTTTGAGAGCGTCCTCTACCAAAAAACAATTTGGAATTCTCTTGGTTCTGAGAAATGTATCTGTAATCTTGGGTCTCCATGCAAAGACCCAGAGATAGGTAGCCTCTGGTCTCTTCCTTTTCATCCGAATTCTGTCCAGTGAGTTTCAGTGAAAGAAACATCTTGGCAGGAAGTCCTTCCCTCTGACCCATGCTGGGCAGCCTTTCCCATTGACTGGATTCACTGAGAACCACAGAGGGTGGACGAGCACTGAGCGCAAGTCTGGAGAAGCCGGCACTAATTAACCGTCCTTGGGCATAAAGACCTTGGTACCATATCTGGAGCAAGCAACAATATTAAGAATCAGTGAAATGTCCTGGCCCCTCTGACAACATCATAAGGGTGCTCACATCTCATCTTTCAAACTGCCTAACTCACGTGCTCATGTGTGGGCACGCACACCTTCATATACTGTAGTATTTTTTATAAAGCACCTTGTGGTTGGGTCTTCCTCTTTCTCGTTCTTCTTTTAAATCAATTTTTATTGAAGCATAATTACTATACAATGTTAGTTTCTGCCATGCAACAAAATGAATCAGCTATAAATCCCCTCTTTTCTGGATTTCTTCCCCATTTAGGTCACCACAGAGCGTTGAGTAGAGTTCCCTATACTATACAGTAGGTTCTCATTAATTATCTGTTTTATACATTGTATCAGCAGTTTACATGTGTCGATCCCAATCTCCCACTTCATCCCACCTCCCTCCTTGGTATCCACACATGTTTGTTTTCTCTGTCTGTGTCTCTTATTTCTGCTTTGTAAATAAGATCATCTCTACCATTTTTCTAGATTCCACATATATGCATTAATATACCATATTTGTTTTTCTCTTATAAAGCACTTTATAGCTTGTATAAACTTACCGTAGAACTGATCATTATAACATCATTCAGTTCAGTTCAGTTCAGTCACTCAGTCATGTCCGACTCTTTGCAGTTCCCTGGACTGAGGCACACCAGGCTTCCCTGTCCATCCTTAACTCCCAGAGCTTGCACAAACTCATGTCCACTGAGTCAGTGAAGCCATCCAGCCATCTCATCCTCTGTCATTCCCTTCTCCTCCTGCCTTCAATCTCTTCCAGCGAGTCATTCTTCACATCAGGTGGCCAAAGTATTGGAGCTTCAGCTTCAGCATCAGTCCTTGCAATGAATATTCAGGGTTAATTTCCTTTAGGATTGGCTTGTTTGATCTCCTTGCAGTTGAGGAACTCTCAAAAATCTTTTCCAACACCACAGTTCAAATGCATCAATCAAATCATGTCAATGTAAGGCAAAACCACAACAATATTATAAAGTAATTAGCCTCCAATTAAAATACATAAATTTATTTTTAAAAAAAATATCTACTATTATTATTTCTATTCTCAGAAGAAGAAACAGGCTCAGAAAGGTTCACTGATTTGTCTGAGTCACAGAAAGACAGTGGCAAGGAGGACTAAATGCATGTCATCCAGCACCTAAGCTTGGCCTTGCTTCCCTATACAACACTCTATCTTCAATAGTCATTCAACAAAGACCTTTTCAGTGACTATTAACAACTGTGTATCTGCCATGTGCTATGTGTTTTCCATACATTAGTTTATTTATTCCTCAAACAGTTGTATGAAATATGTAAACCTCAGGAAAGTTCATCAGACTTCCAGCAAATGACAGTGGATTGAAATAAGCTTGTATTTTTCTCCATGCCAGTATTCCACTGAAATAGTGATGAATGACATTTTTGAAAGGTCAGCTATGAGTCAGCTTATTAATACATGTCAAATTTTCCTTTCTTTACCTGGATTACCTCATTTAAGGCTCACAAAATCCTACAAGGAAAGTCTTTTTATTATTATCACTTTACAGATTAAAAAATTGAGGCAGAGAGATGCTAACTAGTTTGCCTAAAGATTTACAGTTAAAAAGTACTGGCACTTTCTGAGCATGGCATCTTCAGACTCTGTTCTCTCAATTTCTACAGTTAAAGTAGGAAGTCAAGAAACACCTAGAGGAACAGGCAAATTTGGCCTTGGAATGCAGAATGAAGCAGGGCAAAGACTAATAGAGTTTTGCCAAGAAAATGCATTGGTCATAGCAAACACCCTCTTCCAACAACACAAGAGAAGACTCTACACATGGACATCACCAGATGGTCAACACCAAAATCAGACTGATTATATTCTATGCAGCCAAAGATGGAGAAGCTCTATACAGTCAACAAAAACAAGACCAGGAGCTGACTGTGGCTCAGATCATGAACTCCTTATTACCAAATTCAGACTCAAATTGAAGAAAGTAGGGAAAACCGCTAGACCATTCAGGTATGACCTAAATCAAATTCCTTATGATTATACAGTAGAAGTGAGGAATAGATTTAAGGGCCTAGATCTGATAGATAGAGTGCCTGATGAACTATGGAATGAGGTTCGTGACATTGTACGGGAGACAGGGATCAAGACCATCCCCATGGAAAAGAAATGCAAAAAAGCAAAATGGCTGTCTGGGGAGGCCTTACA
>SJYT01017318.1:24778-53727 GCA_006410635.1 Cephalophus harveyi | reverse complement strand
AAGAGTTGACTCACTGGAAAAGACTCTGATGCTAGGAGGGATTGGGGGCAGGAGGAGAAGGGGACGACCGAGGATGAGATGGCTGGATGGTATCACGGACTCGATGGACGTGAGTCTGAGTGAACTCCGGGAGATGGTGATGAACAGGGAGGCCTGGCGTGCTGCGATTCATGGGGTCGCAAAGAGTCGGACACGACTGAGCAACTGAAGTGAACTGAACTGAAAAAATATTTAAACTCACAATGAAGATAGTACTAGCAGAAAATCCTTTCGCAGTCAAGGAATTTCATTCAAGTCCCAAGAAATGGCATAGAGAAAGGTAACTGGTTGCTCAGGATGGATGGAGACTCAGCTTTGTGCATTAGCAGAGTGACATGTTCATGAAAAAATGATATCCTGTAACACAGAAGTCTGGAGAAGCCCATGGGAGTGATAGATGAGACCACTAGGAGGTTGAAACCAAGGTTCACCAAGATAAGGGGCTGGAACCAGAGACACTAGCTAAAAAACTGGGCTCGGAATAGTTTCTCTTCCTCCCCAGCCACACCCTCTGTGCGCAGAGTACTGCCATCCAGGTGTGTAACCTGCCTTCCCAACCTCACCTCCCCTTCAGGCAAAACATCTGGTTGTTTCTTTTTAACTGAAGATTTTGAGTGATCCCTCCTCCCAAAGGATCCCTAGTTGAGAATTTAGGATTCTCCGAGCATAACAGCTAAAAATATAAAGAGCTTTAAAAAAAATAGGAAAGGAAAGAGACACAGCTCCATGGCCTAATATTTTACTAACAGGTTATCACATTTTAAAGCATGATGATAAAGAAAAATCTCTAAAAGCTTCCACAAGAAAGGTTATCATTTTAAGATGGCAGAGTAAATCCATTTCAGCCATCTTCTCCTTCCAAAATTTTCCCCCAATAACAATAAGAAGTAGAAAAAAATCAATGCATTTCTTCTTCAAAGAAACTAAGAGACATCTTAACACACTATATGAGAAGATGGACTACAGACGGAGAAAAACAAATGACTTAGCAGAGAGAACATGTCAACCCAAAGTGCCTGTAAAAAGAGGAATCAACCCAATTCACCCCTCCAGGAACAGAGAAAGGCTTGAAAACTAACAGGACCAGGCTCCTGGTATCAAAAGAGGCTCAAATGAGAAGGATAGGGTGGGCAGCTAAACACAGAAAAGTGGAAAGTTCCAGTATTAACAATTTAGACCCATGGGTCCCTGTCCCAACCCCTGTCTTACCCTCTAAGACACCATGGGTTTGTTTTTTTTTTTTCTTTCCTTGAGGCTATACTCTGCTGAAAATAGGTTAAAATAAACTCTTGTATATATAAATGAGATGGGGTTGGTGAGCAGCCCCTTGATTTGAGGATCATTGCATGACACAGTGGGAAAGTACCCAAGTACCCTCCTTGAAGGCGCAAGAGATTCAAGATGCTCAGGTTTGATCCCTGGGTCAGGAAGATCCCCTGGAGGAAGCCATGGCAACTCACTCCAGTATTCTTGCCTGGAGAATCTTATGGACAGAGGAGCCTGGCAGGTTGCAGTCTACGGGTTTGCAAAAAGTCGGACACCACTGAAGCACACAGAGCACAGAGCTCTACAGAAAAACAAACCTAAAAAGCAGGAAAAGACTCACAAATCTCAAATGAAAACTGTCCTCTGGGCTCAACTGGCCTTCTTTGGAGATCACCAGTGCACTCAGGGTCTGCATCTGGATGTAAACACCTTACTCATAAAGATGAACAGACAATTTATTCCAAAAAATCAGGGAAAACATCCTACTTGATATAAGAAATCTGAACAAAGAGGCGACAGAATTAATGTAGAGAGCATGAAAAACTTCAAAGAAAATGTAACTACTATGCTCAGAGAAATAAGGGGCAATATTATAATCTATAAAGCAAGAAAAATGCAATCACAAAAAAGTACATTCAGAGAATAAGTTAGAATTCCTGGAAATTAAAAATATGACTTGATTTTTTTTTAAAAGGTTCAAAAAAAGTACTTTACAATAAAGTCAAGAAAGTTTCCCAGGAAGCAGAATAAAAAGACAAGCAGGGGTGGGGGAGAAAGGAAAAACAAGAAAATTAAATGATTAATCAAAGAGGTTGAACATCCTAATGATAAGAGTTTCCAGAGAGATCAGAGAACATAGGATATTATCATAGAAAAACATGCAAGAACATTTCCTGGAATGGAGATAAAAAGATTCTCCCTGAGTCATAAGTAAAAAAAGATATAAGTCCAAGGTCCTAAACTGAAGTTCTCTTCAGTCGCTTAGTCGTGTCCGACTCTTTGTGACCCCATGGACTGCAGTATGCCAGGCTTCCCTGTCCATCACCAACTCCCAGAGCTTGCTCAAACCTATGTCCATCGAATCGATGATGCCATCCAACCATCTCATCCTGTCGTCCCCTTCTCCTCCTGCCCGCAATCTTTCCCAGCATCAGGGTCTTTTCCAATGAGTCAGCTGAAGCTGAAACCCCAGTACTTTGGCCACCTGATGTGAAGAACAAACTAAAGTATATCATTGTAAAACTTTAGAACAAAAGAATATCCTAAATGCTCCTCAATTTTTCTCTTCAATTACCAGTTGTATTTTTTTACTTGCAATTCTTTTATCCCTTTGATAACAGCAGTCCTTTACTTTTTACTCTTGACTTGGAATTATTAGCTCACTAAAAAACATTTTTTAATTCATTTTATAAGAACCTATAAATATATATTTTGTCCTCTGTATCTTTCAATCTATGTCCTGTCAGTTTTTATATGTCTTAACTTCTTTTTTCCTATGGTATATTTCTTTTAACTTATGTATTATGTATCTTCTCATTTTGAATATTCCAATAGAAGTTTATTCTTAGAAGCCTCTTTATTATTAATTTCTAATTTAATCATACTGTGAACAGATAATACATTAAATTATATTAAAAATATGGGAATATGAATGGCATTGGTCTTCTTTATAGGAACATAAGAGAGCTAAGAAAATGGAGCAATTGCTTCAAAATTCTGAGGGAAAATCATTGAGACACTACCCAGATTATAAATCAATGTAGTGTTAGTCACTCAGTCGTGTCTGACTCTTTGCGACCCCACAGACTGCAGCCCACCAAGCTCCTCTGTCCATTGAATTCTCCAGGCAAGAATACTGGAGCAGGTTTGCCATTTCCTTCTCCATGGGATCTTCCCGACCCAGGGATCAAGCCCTGGTCTCCTGAATTGTGAGTGGATTCTTTACCATCTGAGCCACCAGGGAATCAATGTGAACACTGAGAAAAGAAATGTTTTAACATGTCAACTCGCAAAAATTCAATTCCTGCTCACTTACCCTTTCTCAGGAAGTTACTAGAGGAGACGTTCCAATTAAGCAGGGAGGTGAATCAAGGAATGGAAAACCCATTGCAGGGGAGTGGAGAAGGGAACCCTAAGGACAACGGTGGGTGGATTCCTAGCATACAGCTAAGGATCTATTTAGAGAGCAATGGGTCCCCAATAGAATCAGGAGGATGGAGGCGCCAAGAGGCTGCAAGAGAAAAATAGAATATATAGAGTATTTGATGGGTTTGATAACGTGGAAAATTAACGCAGCTTTACATAATTTAATAGAGCTGTTATAGGGTGTGAGAAAACAGTCAAATGAGAAGAGCAAATGTATCAATAGTGTCTACTGTTTTCCAGGCACTGTTTCAATTATTTTACATATGTGAACTAAGTAAATAGAAAAACAGGTAACTATTAACTCCAGGCAAAGCTAAAATCTTTGTTAAAAAAAAAAAAAGAAAGTGTCATAATTGTGCATCACTAGGCTCAGCAGTGGGCAGTGTATATAATTATAGCAATAAAGCCATTTAAGGACTTCCCTGATGGTCCAGTGGGTAAAAATCCACATGCTCTGGGGTGACTAAGCGCACGTGCCACAGCTACTGAGGCCTCAGGCTGCAGCTGCTGAACCCCGTGAGCCTAGAGCCCAGGCTCCACGGCAAGAGCAGCCGCTGCAGGGAAGCCCGCACACCGCAGCAAAGGCTAGCCTCCACTCCCCAAAGCTAGAAAAAAGCAACAGCGGCACTGAAGACCCAGCGCAGCCAAAGATAAAAGTAAATAAAATGTTAAAGAATAAATAAAGCCACCTCACATACATTTGGATTTTTTAAAGGTGATATGACTATTTTGAGAGAATAAACTATAAACTAGAAAAGGTTAAAAAAAAAAAAACCCACAATTTCTCACTTATTACCGTTAAAGAAAATCCATAAAATATTCCCAAAATCTACTCCAGTATGACCCCAGCAGCAGCATGACCCCATCCATCTTCAGATATTTAATTACATCTGCAGTAATTTCATTCCCAAATAAGGCCACATTCTGAGTTGCCAGGGACTAGAATTTAAGTGTTAATATATCTTTGGGGAAGGGAACACAATTCAGTGAGGGCTTCCCCAGTGGCTCAGTGGTAAAGAATCTGCCTGCAATGCAGGAATCACAGGAGATGCAGGTGAGTTAGGAAGATCCCCTGGAGGAGGAAATGGCAACCCACTCCAGTGTTCTTGCGAGGAACATCCCATGGACAGACGAGCCTGGCGGGCTACAGTCCATGGGGTCACAAAGAACTGGACGTGACTGAAGTGACTTAGCACTCATGTGCACACAATTCAAGGCATAATTGTCTCCCAGAAAAGGGATAATCATCAGAATAGTGGTGGGTGTCTTGTGAGTAACACCGAATGCTACAGAACCAGGGAGTACGTCCTAAATACTAAAGTTAAGCCTCTTCCAATCCTAACTAACCCGACTAGGAAATAAATGTATCTTCACACATTCAAGGGCTCTGAAAAATTGTCTACCTTATGGGATGTAAAGAAGGATGTGTTGGTTTTGCCATACATCAACATGAATCTGCCACAGGCATCCAGGATCCATCCGCCACACAGAAGGGAACCTGGTTCACTCTAGTAAGGATGGTTATGATTTTATTAATAATTAAAATGCTTAGAGGGACTTCCCTAGTGGTCCAGTAGTTGAGACTTCATCTTCCAATGCAGGGGGTCTGAGTTCAATTCCTGGTCAGGGAGTTCGGATCCCACATGTCTCACAGCCAGGGAACCAAAATGTTAAGACAGAAGTGATGTTGTAACAGTCAATAAAGACTATTTAAAATGCTTAATAGAGTATTTGATCAGCTGGAGCTCTTGGGACAAAATATGAAGAAAAAGTATGAATATAGAGGAGATTTTGCAATAAGAAAAAAAAAGAATGGTAACCAGAAGCTTTACAGAAGAAGAAAGAAGACAGAAAAGCTATACAAGAAAGAAAATAAAATCATCGTGTATCATCTGGTGCTGGAGCAAACTTCAAATTGTCATAATACTGAAAACTTTACTAAAAAATTAAATGCATGTTGTGATATAAATTTGTCAAGAAAATTAGCAAATATATGAAGGAATTAAATCCTACTTAATTTTACCTATACAACAATAAATGCTAAGTGTGTAAAGCCAAAAAAAGCAATATAAGAAATTATGTTTAGAAATATGGAGATAACTACCAAAGGAAACAGTTTAAAAGTTAAAAAGGGTGGCTCCTAAGAAGCAGGACAGAGGTGGCGCAAGCAGGTGATGGCTGCTCTTTTCATTACAAAAATGTTTTATTCTATTTAATTTTTAAAGCCCTGTGGCCTATTCAAATTACTAGAAAGGGTGCAGGCAATTCACAGACAACTACACAATCAGTAAGTATAGTCAGTACTGGGATTTGGGGAATACTTTCTTGCTTAAGCCTGACTCTTCACAATATACCTTGCTGCCCATGATAATAGACTCTGTGACTTACCCTCAGGACACAGAGGTGAATAAAACCGTGCCTGCCCTAAAGTGCCTCCCAGTTTGAATGGGAGGATGGAAACAAGATATTAAAAAGTGACGCATGCGTGCGTGCTCGGTCATGTCCGACTCTTTGTGACCCTATGGAGTGTAGCCTGCCAGGCTCCTCTGTTCATGAGATTTTCCAAGCAAAAATACTGGAGTTGGTTGCCATTTCCTTCTCCAAGGGATCTTCCCAACCCAGGAATCAAACCTGCATCTCACGACTCCTGCATTGCAGGCAGATTTTTTTACCACTGAGCCACTGGGGAAGCCCAAAAGTGATGCAAGAAAGACCAAATCAGAGATGTGTATAAAGCACCAGGATTTGATAAGGAAATAACCTTGAATATGGCTTGGAAGGCTTGCATGATCTTACCAGGACCTATTGTCCACGGTGGGTGGGCAGTTCTGCAAAACCAAGAAAATAAATTCCAGTCTCCTAAGATTATTTACCCCCAAAAGGTCCTTTGGAGATTGGTACAGGTAATTCTGCAGTTTCAGCTTCTTGGTAAATAGAAAGATGAATAGTCCATAGCCTGGAGCACAGTGGAATCCGAGGTGTAAGCTATAGCCTAGACTTAGCAGCGCCCTGAGATTTCCCGTATTGGATGTGAAGACACACTGGTAATGAACATGTCATGAAACAGATGGAGGTGAGTTCTCTGAGCCAGGCTGCTCCCACGCTGGGCTGGAGGAGGACAGGTCTGCTCTTCCGGGAGCAAGTTAGCAAGAAGAAGGGATGGAGCCACAAACCCATGTCACATAAATTCAGAAGGGCAAGCAAAGGCTGGCAGAATGATGGATAATTCTCTGCATTCAAGGTGCATATTCTGAAGCCAAAAAGCAACCATTACAGTAGAGCAAAAAAAAAAAAAAAAATAGGCGAGGCGGGGCTGGGGAAGAATGAGAACAAATAGAAACAGATCAATGAAAGAGTATTAATATAATCCAGCAGAACAAGAACTAAGATGGCAAATAGATTTATCCCATCCCAAAGTTTACCGTGTGGTCTGCTTTGCCTGGAACAAAGGCTTGAGAAGGATTTTAAAGATGGAAAGAGATCTGTGATGGATCAGGGATACCTGCAGTGGCAGCAAAGGAGGAAGAGATGGCCCATTGCTTTATACGCCCCATCCTGGTTTTAAAGATTCTCAGCAGATGGATTCACTGCTTTCCAGGGATCAGCATCCTAAAGTCTTAGAAAGTGTGCATGTTAAGACACAGGAAACAAAGGACTCTTAAATTTCTTTTCACAAGGCCACGGTGTGTTACCTTCACAAAATGAAGAAATCTAACGCAAGTGAGAGTTTTCATTTAAAAACAAAACTAAGGAACCTCATTGTTGCCATTCCGGCTAATTTCCCTCTAGTCTTTTTTAATTTATTTATTTTTAATTGGAGGATAATTACAATATTATATTGGTTTCTGCCATACATCAACATGAATCAGTCATAGGCATACATATGTCCCCTCCCTCTTGAACCTCCCCCCTCACTCCATTCAGTTTTACATATTTGAATACACTCAAACATGGGATTACTTTTGATGAGAAAATTGTAGAGCACAGGGTGTTTGTTTCATAGTTTGGGTTTAGTAAGTCTCACTCCAGCTGAGGATTTTTCTTTTATTTGTATCCCATCAAATTCATAAAGACCTCCTGAAGTTAAAGCTTTATGTTGATAGGGCCAATCTGTTAAAAGTGCCCAGGAGGAGACTGAACTGCCCTCTAACTCAGAACTTTGGGCCAATTAAACACTTCTTTATAGACAAAATGGATACTTTTCAACCAAAGTTCCCTGAGAAATAAGCTCTGGAACCAACACTTCCCTATACCTCCCCCTCCATAGCACGCACACACACACACATACACACACACACTGCAAACTGTTACAAACTGACAAATCATTAAAATCCATTTATGGTTAATTGGGAGATTTGATAATTTACTAAAATTATCCTTCAGCAAATTGATCAACTATCAAGTTGGGTTTCAGTGAATGGATTTTTCATCAAGTTGAACCTTTCAACATTTTGGAATTTAGGGTGGATGTGACCATTTTGCAGAAGGAGCCAGAAGGCTTCTAAACACCTAAACTCACATCCCATTTAGAAATGAAAAGCTAAAGAAGCCTGTTGGCTTGAAATGGGATGGTGCCAGCCAACATCTTCTGATGGGTAAGGACACTGAGGACCCCAAAAAAGGCACTCTCTCTGGGGATTAGAGCAGAGAAGACTGGACTTAGTGTCCTAACTTGGTGGCTCAGTTAGTAAAGAATCTGCCTGAAATGAAGGAGACGTGGGTTCAATCCCTGGGTCAGGAAGATCCCCTGGACAAGGGCATGGCAATCCACCCCAGTATTCTTGCCTAGAGAATTCCATGGACAGAGGGGCCTGGCAGGCTACAATCCATGGGGTCACAAAGAGTCCGACATGACTGAGAGCCTCACACACACACAGTGTCCTGAGCAGAGCCCAGAGAGGGGAGATGGGAGTCAGGGCTGACTCTGGGGACCTTGATAGGGAGCTATGGACTTTCTGAGAAGTATGGAGAATCTCATGCTTAATATAATTGCCAAAATAAGGAAATGTGTCTGCACCCCAGCTGGTGACACAAGTCAAACTCTTCCCGTGAAGAATGGAGCCTACATAAAGGGTTGTCCTGCAGGACATGTTGTAAGTAATAGATGAACAGATAACAGATGCTCATTGGGTGTCTACTGTTTTGCTTCGGAAACACAAATAGAAATGATAACTCACCCCCCACACTTTGTTTTTATTGCAGAGAGAAGATGAGACAGGTGAAATAAAGAATATGATGAGATCCTTGGTGTTTGGGAAAAAATGACTTGGTAGCAGAATGATAATACCCCTGCTGATACCTGTCAAAGTTTATTTAGTCCTTTGTAAACACCCTTCACAATTGTCGCATCTATTTGTACTGTACCATCTGCCCTGTGATTTACTTAATATATATTTTGAAAAGTGAAAAGCATTAGTCGCTCAGTCATGTCTGACTCTGGACTGTAGCCCGCCAGGCTCCTCTGTCCATGGAATTCTCTAGGCAAGAATACTAGAGCGGGTTGCCATTCCCTTCTCCAATAACTGAGATATATCAGTTGTATCTCTTTGCTTCGAATTCATTTCCAATGGGAAATTGCCTAAATTGGTCAATAGAATCAATTTAGTTATTACATGTTTTTTTCATCCAATGATCTCAATTTACTTAGAAATTCTGAGGGGGAAGAAAAGGCAAATGATGTCTAGAATGATAATCTGGCAATGAGAAAGTACAGTTAGAGATGGCATATCTAATCATATACCTATAGACAAGTACTGTCTATAACAAAGCTTTAAAAGATATGTTTTACTGTTGTAATCATTTCTTTCTTTTTTTTCTTAACATGTATTTTAATTGGCTCACATTTTTTTTTTTTCCATTTACAATCTTCTTATAAAAGAAATTCTATACTATGGTTTTACTGTGGTGGTTACTATTTTTCTAATACATTAAATGTAAAATGTCCATTTATGTAGCACCGAAAATCATCTCACTTCATGATAGCTGGCTGGGCAGGGATCCCCAAGTGCCTTGCAGCCATTTCTGTCCCAGTTAGGACAGAGGTAAAGGGGGCGCAGTGTTGGGAGTGTTTTCTCAAGCTCTGACCACCTCCACTCCGGCGCCCCCTCCAGAGTCTGTCAGCACACGCCATCACAGAGCTAGTTCCCTGTGATGGGTCCTGTGATGGGTTGGCGCAGAACCACCACCCAAGAGCAGAAGGATTGGTCTCACCCCTGCAGTGGCTTTTCCTAGACCCTTCCTCCCTGTTGCTCAGAACTCACCTCTGGGGAAGACAGTGATCTGAGGAGACGAAGCCAGAAGTCCTCTGTGTCCCAGCTGGACAGGGAAGGAGCAGAGAGGGGACCCCATGCTCCTTTGAGGTCTCCCCACGCCATGCTGTCTGTCACTCAGATGCCATCATAGGTATAAGACATCCTACTGGGCAATATTAGTGGCAGCCTCTGGGGTGGATTGTAGGGTTCTTCATTTGGGCTCTCCTAGAACCAAGACCGGGCTTCCCTGGTGGCTCAGTGGTAAAGAATCTGCCTGCCAATGCAGGAGACGCAGGAGACGTGGATTCCATCCCTGGGTCAGGAATACCCACTGGAGGAGGAAATGGCAACCCACTCCAGTATGCCTGCCTGGGAAATCCCATGGACAGGGGAGCCTGGTGGGCTACAGTTCATGGGGCCCCGAAGAGTCGACACTACTCAGTGACTAAACAGCAGCAGAGCCAAGACGGGAAGCAAGCATTTCAGATGAGAAAGTGGACACGTGGCCATAGCCTCACAGCTCATCTAGGCCTGTCTGGAAACTACATGTTTCCATGACCTCATGCTGCGTGGCTGTTTCCTAGAGTTCCCAGAGCCCATTTCTCACAATAACTTTGCAAACCATTACAGGAGGGACAAACGTGAGTTCTATTCAGCTGCTTATACTTTAGTGTGAAATGGCTTTGAATCCATCTTGAAGATCACTTTTCCCATACAGGTATATGCACAGGTATATAGCAGGGCTGGAAGAGGAGGGAGCAGAAGGTGGGGAGGAGGAGAGAGAACCACGGAAAAGGGCACAAGGAAGGTGTCAACACACAGGGACTCTCTGAAGTGGACTGGGGTTGAGGCCACCTACTGCCTCCACCCTTTTTTCTCTGATGTCCAAAAAAACACATATTGACCATTTACAGTGTGCTAAACCCTGTGTGAAGGGTCCAACCGTGTGGTAGGAGATAAGAGGAAAATTTAAGTTCAGAACATCTCAGACTCAAGCAGTTGATAAAGACAGGCATTATGAATTAGCACATTCACCAATTTTCTACAACATCTCCAGAACTTTCATAAACAAGAAAGATCAACCTGACCAAGTCCCATGCTCTCATATTGAGGGTCCTGAGGTATATTTCTAGAAGGAATCTGTTTCCTGCAAGTACGTGAACACAAGCATTTCATAGCTCTGGTTTGAAGCTAAAGGGTATTTTTCCCCCTATATATATGCTTTAAAAGAAATAACAGATCATTTTCCACTGGTGCACAGACATCTGAAGAAAGGAAAAAGTCAGGAAGACATTCTTAACTGGAGACAAAAGCAAGTGGTCCCATCCCCCACCCCCATCATTTCCCCATATTTTCTTTTTCTTGCTTTACTTCACCTGGAAATGGAACGGGAAAAGCTCTTTTCTTTTTTTAAAACCATCTTGCCTCTAAAAATGTCATCTCCCTCATTTCATTTTTCTCCCAACTCCCTTTTAGTTCACCACCTGGCTATCAGGAGAAAAAATGGAGATTTCTTGGAGGATTTTGGAAATGCAGTGGTGCAGTGGGTGAACGATGAGCAGCTCTGGACAAGGAGCCACTCCAGCCAGACTCTGCCCTTCAGACTGTGCAAGTGACTCAGTTTTCAGGTCCTCACTTTTCTCATCTATAAAATGATGAAATGAATCTTCACCTTCAGAGTCTGGCAAATCTCCCTTATCCAACCTCTTCTGCATGCCTTGTTTGCAGTTGTGAACACAGAACCACTTACAGGGCTTCCACGAAAAGGTGTTGAATGAAAAGCAAGCATGTCGAGCATGTCTTTGAACATGTAATAGGAAGGTCTGATGCCAAAAGGAGAGATTTAAAAGGCTCAGGAAGTCGTGAAGTGCAGACAATGACTGACCACTGTGTGAGTCTGAACAAAGCTGGCCGCAGTTAGCCTGGCATAACTAGTGATGGTTTCACGGCTATTGTTATTTCTCCCCTTCTCTGAAAATCAGTTCAAATTTGATTGATATTTATAAACACAACCACTCTGAAGGGTGTAAAGTTCATTAGGTCATGGGGTTGTTTCAGTTTTGGCATCTGCGGCTCCTTGGGATCCATGGATGGAGGAGGCTACTGAGTCAACTGTTCGGAGCAGACAACCTTTGCTAATTGGGGTGGAGGGTGGGAGCAGGTGAGAGGGGAGAAAATCTAAAGTAAGCACAGGGGCCTGATACTAGTTTTAAGACAGGATGGAGAAATGCCAGGGCATGACCTAGTTTGACCCTTGTAGGGAGAGAAAGAAGGGATATTTTCATGGGTTCTGGTCTCAGGCCAGCTTGGGTGCAAATCCTGTCCTGCTGACTAGCAAATCATGTGACCCTTTGACTAAGGCATTCAACTTTCCACTCTGGTCCTCAACGTTCTCATCTGTTCATTGGAGATGATGATATTCACATCACTATTATTCTCACGGTAACAAAAGTGCTTGAACCACAGCAAGTCACCAATTCCCTTTCTTGACAGTTAGCATGGAAGGAAGAAGTGTCCTCACTCCAGAGCACTGTGCCAGGGCTGGGGACTCAGAGGTCCCAGAGCAGATGTTTAAGAAGTCGAGTCTCCCACCCTAGAGAGCCCTCCCCAGCCAGGCCCAACTAGAAATTCTAGATGCCTAGGGACTCCACGGTAACATTGTCAGTGTTCTTCAGTGGCTAAGTCATGTCTGACTCTTTGTGACCCCACGGACTGCAGCACACCAGGCTTCCCTGTCCTTCACTATCTCCCAGAGTTTCCTCAGACTTGTGTCTACTGAGTCGGTGATGCCATCCAACCATCTCATCCTCTGTCGTCTTTTGGCTTCCTCTGTCTCCTTTTGCCCTCAGTCCTTCCGAGCATCAGGGTCTTTTCCCACAAGTCGGCTCTTCGCATGAGGTGGCCGAAGTATCAGAGTTGCAGCTTCAGCATTAGTCCTTCCAGTGAGTATTCAGGGTTGATTTCCACTGTAACATGCACTCACCCGATTCAAACACTCAGCGTTGTTAGGACCCATCAGGGCTGCTTGACAGAAATCCACCCATTATTCCCCATAAAATGTCACCCACCTGTCGGCAAGCAGGCCTTCAGTCCCCACCTGCCTTTGAAGGAGCCAGGAACCAGGTGTCAATCTGTAGACGCTCCCTCTTTGGGTGAGTTGATTGTTTTTTTCTTTGTTAAATTAGAGGCAATTGGATTCTTCCAGATAGCAGAAAGAATAGATGGAGGGTGAAGGTGAAATCATAAAGGAGGAAGAGAGATGGTAGGTAAAAAGAACAGGAGAAAGAACCCTCACAACGAATAATGATAAATCATTGTTATATTAATAGGTAATTTCTGGGCCATGTCCTGTGCTAGGCACCTGAAACACACTTCGAACAGAGCTTCCACCCATGATTAATAATGACCCTTGATGGTTTCCTAAGCAATTGGGATTCAACAGTCTAATGACCAGGATCACAGCCCCTCGCTCTTCAGTGGCCACCCCATTTTGGGCACTTGGACCCTCTCTCTCTACACTCTGGACCCGCGTGACCCTGCACAGTTTCCAGGTAGTACCACCCCCTCTCCAGACAGCCTTAGGGTGGCTCCTGCTCTCTGTTAATAGTAACTTTCATCCTCAACCCTCTGCCCGGTCCTATGCTGCTGCTGCTGCTGCTGCTAAGTCACTTCAGTCGTGTCCGACTCTGTGCGACCCCATAGACGGCAGCCCACCAGGCTCCCCCGTCCCTGGGATTCTCCAGGCAAGAATACTGGAGTGGGTTGCCATTTCCTTCTCCAATGCATAAAAGTGAAAAGTCAAAGTGAAGTCGTTCAGTTGTATCCAACTCCTAGCGACCCCATGGACTGCAGCTTACCAGGCTTCTCCATCCATGGGATTTTCCAGGCAAGTGTACTGGAGTGGGTTGCCATTGCCTTCTCCACCTGGTCCTATAACTATACCTAAAACCTAAAGGCAATGAGTCCTGAATATTCGTTGGAAAGACTGATGCTGAAGCTGAAACTCCAATAATTTGGCCACCTGATGCCAAGAACTGACTTATTAGAAAAGACACTGATGCTGGGAAAGATTGAAGGCAGGAGGAAAAGGGGATGACAGAGGATGAGATGGTTGGATGGCATCACCTACTCTATGGACATGAGTTTGGGCAAGCTCTGGGAGTTGGTGATGAACAGGGAAGCCTGGCGTGCTGCTGTCCATGGGGTCACAAAGATTCAGACACGACTGAGTGACTGAGCTGAACTGAACTGATACACAACACGAAGTCTTTACCAGGCCAGTATCCTCCTGATTTTCAGTTCTCACTCGGAACACCACTTCCTCCAGGAAGCCTTCCATAACACCCTACAATAGGTCTGTGCTCTGCCCCTCACTGGATGTGTCTCACTATTGAGTTGATCTCCACTCTCATCTGACTCCATCAGCAGACAATGAGCTCTTTGAGGTCTGGCTGTTGCCTGGGGTTTATCTTAGTGCAGTTTCACCAAGTCTCAGGTGCAGGCAGTGTGTTTCGGAGATGATTCTGGAAAGGAGACGCACGGGATCAAGGAAGATGGGCTAAAGATTGAGAAAAGCCAGTACCAGTATCGGGGTGCATTTCAAGATCGTTGCTGTGGGAACAGAGGCTCTCTTGGATGGGTTCAGGACTTCTTCCAGATCCATCCCTCTGAAGGACAGGGGAGGGAGTTTTAACCACCTTTTTTTTCCCCCATTGATGCCCTGATAAAGTCATCTTTCTCAGCACCTCCCTATAGCTCTCAAGAAGCTTTCAACCCTTGGGCTGAGCGTGGGCAGCTTTTCTGAACACAGTCGTAGCCTCCCACTCACGCTCTAGCTGCGGAATCTTCTCTTGTCTCCTTAGATGGAGCCTGTTCATCTCCTCTGGTTTCCAGCTTACCCTCCCTCCAGGAGAGAGCCCTTCCCCGCCTTTTTCATCCAGCTCCTGCCCAACACCCTCTCAAGCTCTACCTTCTCCAAGAAGCATTCTCAGATCCCTTGGCCCGATATAGTTCTCAAGTTTGGCTGCAAACCAGAATCTCCCGGGAAGCTTTAAAAAAACAGTACTGACTTGGGGCGGGGGAGGGTCCCACCACCAGGGATATTGGAGTAATTGATCTAGGAGGAATCCTGGACAGCAGTACTTTTTAAAAGCTCCTCAGGTGATTTTAATATGCAGCCTGGGCTGAGAACAATTTGCACGCCTCTGTTTTAATTGCACGTCCTCTGGATTTCCATGTGCCCTGCATCCCGCCATACTGATCGCTCTATCTTATAATCTTCTGTTTATTCCTCTGACTTCTCCCTCCTCCCAGGGCTCATCAGGGGCTGCACTTTCATCTCTTTCCCCCTACACCCCGTGCTCAGCTCACAACAGATGTGTTGAGGCTGCCGTTTCCCAGGCCGGGTAGCTTCTCTCCTCTCCCCACCCCTCCCGATGCCTCATTTTCCAGCCCCCTGAAATGTAGCCCATGCTTTAGGGCTGCAAGACGCCGGGCTCTCGCAGCTGCATCCTTCTCTGACGCTTCTGCTTCTGTCTCTGCTCTCACAGGCGCTGACATGCCAGCTCTCCAGCGCCCACAGTCATCAGTGTTAACAGCCGCTGCTTTGCCTAAAAGCATTTCAGTGAAGTGCTGGGAAATCCCTGGAAATTGCTCCCTGGGACCCACCTCCTCCCACCCCCAGGCTTCTTGCCCTGTGGAGGAGGAAAGGCCTCCAGGGAGAAGCCGCTGCCGCCCCTCCTCTGGGCAGGAACCCTGCAGACCTCAGAGCTCAAGGGCTCCAGGTCGCTTGCTCCAAAGAACGTTCAAATCTCTGAGTCCATCTCGTTCCAAGTCACTGTCACTTTTGTTTCCACACTCGATTTAATCTTCGGGGCAAGGACTGTCATCCTTACTCTACAGATTCATCAGGGTCAGCCGGAGACCCTCCCCTCTCAGCCCAGCCTCTTCCTGGCTGTGTGGCCTTAGTGTCCTTTACCTCCAGGGTTAGAATGCGCACAGCAAAGAGTTTCCATCACTGTCACCACGAGCTAAACATGGGGCCCGGGGTGGAGGTGATGTGGCTCCACGGTGTGTGTGTGTGTCTGTGTGCTCAGTCGTGTCTGACTCTTTGCGATCCCATGGACTGTAGCCTGCCAGGCTCCTCCGTCCATGGAATTTTCCAGGCACAAATACTGGAGTGGGTTACCACTTCCTCCTCCAGGGAATCGTCCCGACCCAGGGATTGAACCAGCGTCTCTGGTGTCTCCTGAATTGGCAGGCAGTATTTTTTACCACTGAGCCCCCTGAGAAGTCCTGAAGCAGTGTGGTACAGATGTGTAAGACAGCTCTCCAGGGCTGGGAGGGAAGAAGGGGAACCATGTGAGGAGAGAAGGAGCAGAAACTGTCCACT
This sequence comes from Cephalophus harveyi, assembly GCA_006410635.1. Lineage (NCBI taxonomy): Eukaryota > Metazoa > Chordata > Mammalia > Artiodactyla > Bovidae > Cephalophus > Cephalophus harveyi. Next base: position 37,635 of record SJYT01017318.1, on the reverse strand, counting down.
CACTGTCCTTGTGATCCAGCCTTGGGGACACCAAGGACATGGCAGGTGTCTAATATTCACCCCTTTCCTCCTGGAGCTCTTTCGGGGAAAATGTGTTCCCTGGGGACCCCTGGCTGCAGTCCCCTGGCCTGGCTGATGTCCCCTCTGGTTTGTGGCTCATGGTCCCCTTAGCCCTGACTTCCAGCTGACCAGGACGCTCCCGAGCCCTTGGCCAGACACTCATGGTTTGCGTCCTGCCTGCGTGCTCCTCATGGCTCTCATCCCACTCCCCTGGGCCACTCCTGCACTCCCAGACACCCAAGGCCGTGCTCTCCAAATGGTGCCAGGGAAGCCCCCCCCCCTCACCTGTCCCGCTGAGCCCATCAGAAGGGCACAGGATGCCCCAGTGGCTGGCACCCTCCTTCGGAAGACAGTCTGCCTCTGTCCCTTCCATTGGCCTCCCTGCAAGTCTTCTCTGCCCTCCCAGGGAGTGACAGGCCAGGGCCTTTAGACTGATTTGGGGGCTGTTCCTTGGTGGTTCTGCATTGTCCTTGGTTTTTTAAATCTGTGGCCTAAACATCATTTGTTCTCAATTTTGGAGATGCAACCAAAGTTCAGGGAACAAGAAAAATGCCATTTAAGTTCCCATTGGCTGAGCCATGATTTTAATTGTTCTGAGCACAATGAATCCCCCCCATTCGAATTGTGGGACCCTCAGCCCCTGTCCTTTCTGTGAGCTCTGCCCCAGTCGAGCCTGGTCTGCGCTGTGGAGGGCTGGCCTGTGCCTCCCTCCTCTCTGTGTTCTCAGCACGCAGTGCCTCTCAGGCAACCAGAACACCTCTGTTCCGTGAACAAAGGGATGAGCATCTTAAATAATGCTGTTCACTGAGCAACCAGGTACCAGGTCTCACTTACATGGAAGGCGTGGCCTATGGGGAGGTGGAGTATGAAAATAAATGGATATTACACTATATCCAAAAGTGATATGTAACAATAATAGACACAACTGTTATAACAGGAAAACATCAACTGACCTAGTCCACCTGCTCCAGTTTACATACCGATGTATTCAGTCTTCACGATGAATGAGAGGGGTATTACCATGTTCCCATCTTACTGATGAAGAAAGCGAGGCACACCAGGCTGCAGTGTGAGCTAAGGATTCTAGACATTATAAAAACCAAGACTTAGGTTTCTAAGAGAAGTTCAGATATGGGCGAGATGGCCTCTCTTGAAAATGTGCAGAATGGTTTTCCTGGAAGAGGTGCTATGACACGTGAGCCTTAAAGAGTGTGACTCCCATTGGTGGACGTGGGAAAGAAAGACGGGCCAGGTGGACCAGCGAAAAGCCAGGTGTCCTGCTATCGAAGGAAGGACAGCAGATGGCACGTGCTCCAGAACCAGCCAGGAATTCTGTGCTGACCAGATGTGAGGGGTATACGATCTAAAAGGGATTTGGAGCTTGGCGTCCATACGCAGGCAGCCACTAACGATGCGGAGTGACCAGACCAGAGGTTAATCTGATGGGGTGCGTCTCCTGAGCTGACAGTGACTGGACAAGACAAACTCAGGACTAGTTCACTGAATAGCAAGAGTTGAAAGAAAATCACGGTTATAACTGCACTCTGCAGACCAGACCAGGAAAACAGTCACTGTGATGACTGTGCCATGCACACTGGACCAAGCTCTCTGAGAGAGCACATGGGTAATACCCAATTGCCTCTCCCAGAAAACATCACCTGGTCAGGAGGTAGCAGGAGGTTCACTCTCAACAACTGAATGAATAGGGGAATGAACAAACCAGGAAGTGACCTCTTTCTTCCCAGAGTGCCAACTTCGGCTCAGCACTGCTGGAGAGATGAAGAAGGGCTGAGAGTCCTTGTCCAAGAAGCATGGATGGATGGAAAGATGCTTGGTTGTGCGCAGAAATGGGGAGAAGAGACCTACTTGAATGTGAGCTCTCTCCTCTCTCGGCAGATGTCATATAATCACTCAGTCGTCACCCAGTTGTGTCCAACTCTTTGCCACCTGTGAACTGTAGCCCGCCAGGCTCCTCTGGCCATGGGATTTTTCCAGGCAAGAATACTGGAGTACGAGGAGTCATTTCCTTCTCCGGGGCATCTTCCCAACCCAGGGATGGAACCTGCCTCTCCTGCATTGCAGGCAGATTCTTTACCCCTGAGCCACCAGGGAAGCCCCTCTGGGCCATAGTTTCCCCATCTATCCAGCTATTGGTAGCAGAAGGATTGGACCAGGTGACCTCCAAGGTCCCTCTTGGTTCTGCTATTCTGGGATTTGAGGAGAACCCAATGCCCTGCTCTCCACCCCTGCTGCTACCTTTTGATGCTCAGTGGGGCAGGAAGAGTGAAGACTCCACGGCAGCCAGAACCCCACAGGTCAGCACCTGTCCCCAAAGGCAGCCAGGCCTGGTTATCCCGGGCCGGCTTCCCGTGCCAGCCTCCCTCTCTTCTCCTGTCCCAGGCTTTTATGAAAGCCCCTAAAGAGCCCGTGCTCTTACGCATTTTAGAAATCTCATCTAATATGGGCTCATGGAGTATAAATTAACCCCAAGGAGCAGAACTGCATTAATCCCTGTGGTGATTATGCATTAGCCAAAGAAATTTCTTTGCCTATTTTAAGCAGCTGAACCCAGACTGTCTGGGGTGCTTTTCCACTTTGTCTCTGTTGCCAGCCATTCATTCATTTAGAACATCTCACTTTATAATACATCCCCTTTACTCCCCCACCCACAGATGTGTATAAGAGACAGGGAAGAAGGGGAACCATGTGAGGAGAGAAGGAGCAGAAACTGTCCACTCGCTGTCCTTGTGATCCAGCCTTGGGGACACCAAGGACATGGCAGGTGTCTAATACTCACCCCTTTCCTCCTGGAGCTCTTTCGGGAAAAATGTGTTCCCTGGGGGCCCCTGGCTGCAGTCCCCTGGCCTGGCTGATGTCCCCTCTGGTTTGTGGCTCATGGTCCCCTTAGCCCTGACTTCCAGCTGACCAGGACGCTCCCGAGCCCTTGGCCAGACACTCATGGTTTGCGTCCTGCCTGCGTGCTCCTCATGGCTCTCATCCCACTCCCCTGGGCCACTCCTGCACTCCCAGACACCCAAGGCCGTGCTCTCCAAATGGTGCCAGGGAAGCCCCCCCCCCCCTCACCTGTCCCGCTGAGCCCATCAGAAGGGCACAGGATGCCCCAGTGGCTGGCACCCTCCTTCGGAAGACAGTCTGCCTCTGTCCCTTCCATTGGCCTCCCTGCAAGTCTTCTCTGCCCTCCCAGGGAGTGACAGGCCAGGGACTTTAGACTGATTTGGGGGCTGTTCCTTGGTGGTTCTGCATTGTCCTTGGTTTTTTAAATCTGTGGCCTAAACATCATTTGTTCTCAATTTTGGAGATGCAACCAAAGTTCAGGGAACAAGAAAAATGCCATTTAAGTTCCCATTGGCTGAGCCATGATTTTAATTGTTCTGAGCACAATGAATCCCCCCCATTCGAATTGTGGGACCCTCAGCCCCTGTCCTTTCTGTGAGCTCTGCCCCAGTCGAGCCTGGTCTGCGCTGTGGAGGGCTGGCCTGTGCCTCCCTCCTCTCTGTGTTCTCAGCACGCAGTGCCTCTCAGGCAACCAGAACACCTCTGTTCCGTGAACAAAGGGATGAGCATCTTAAATAATGCTGTTCACTGAGCAACCAGGTACCAGGTCTCACTTACATGGAAGGCGTGGCCTATGGGGAGGTGGAGTATGAAAATAAATGGATATTACACTATATCCAAAAGTGATATGTAACAATAATAGACACAACTGTTATAACAGGAAAACATCAACTGACCTAGTCCACCTGCTCCAGTTTACATACCGATGTATTCAGTCTTCACGATGAATGAGAGGGGTATTACCATGTTCCCATCTTACTGATGAAGAAAGCGAGGCACACCAGGCTGCAGTGTGAGCTAAGGATTCTAGACATTATAAAAACCAAGACTTAGGTGACAGAGGATGAGATGGTGGTTGGCATCACTGACTCGATGGACATGGGTTTGAGCAAGCTCCAGTCCAGCCTAGCGTGGGTCCTTGATCTGATCCCTGGGGAGCACAATTGCCCCAGTTAAACAGCTCTGGTTGAACTTACAGCAGGTACCAGATACATAGATGAATAGGACAACGGCTCCCTCAGGACCCTTGGTCTAGGGACACAGACGTGAGGACCATCCATCAGGCAGGTTTGTGAGCAAGGAGGGCAGCTGGCACTGGGCGATCTGCTTATCAGACACAGAGCTTTGCCTGGACCAGAGGGGACGGCGGGTCAGGAGCACAGTTAGGAGTGACCATGGTCTCAGTGAGAGAGCACTGAGTCAGGCGGTCCTGGTGCAAATGGACAGCGGGGACCGGCTAGATAGAGATGCTGAGGCAGAGTGGATAGGACTGGGGGGCCACAGGCTGGAGGATGCTGGAGCTCAGCTGAACGGGGCCTGACCCGGGCCGAGGAGCAGAGAGAGGGGCCACGGCTGTAACTGCACAGTGTCCCTGGGGCCTCGCCAGTGCCGTAGACCGGAGACACTGCAGGTCCCGCTCCGCCGTGCCAGCCGAGGCTCGGAAGCCCAGGCACCTGCAGAAGCTCTCCCCCTCCCACTCTCCTCCTGCTCCTTCTCTCCCCTCCCTTGCTCCACAAGCCTCTCTAAAAAGGAGGGAAGAGGAAGCCCAAGTTCCTCTTAGCTCCCACGAGGTTGATGCCTGGGGCGCCCCCTGCTCTCCGTCCTCCCACCAGGAGGTTCACAGAGCCTCCTCCAGCTGAAGGGTGTGGGGGCCGCCGAGCGGGACTAGGTGACTCACACTGAACAGATAATGAGCTCTGGTGACAAGCGACCCAGTGTCAGCGGGAGAAGTGCCACCTCTCCCAGGGCGAAGGCTTGGGCCCGCAGGGCTCATCCGTGGGAGGGAGGCTGAGCAAGAGTGACAGATCCCCCGGCCTCAGCCTCTCATCACACCCGAGTCCCACCACCCTCGCCAGGGAAGTCTTGCTCTTTTAAATGTGCATTTTGCAGTTAAGACAGTTAAAGCAAGAGGGTCCCCCGCCCCGGGAGGCTTGAAACTGGAGGCTCCCTCTTTGACTTGGGCTGTCTCACTTTTCCTTGAAGCTCAAGCGCTAGCCCTGTCTCCACACGTACATCAAAATATGTTTTCTCTGCCCACTTGATCACTGATCCTTTTAGCTCAGTCAACCCATTCATACCGCAGAGCCTGCCTGACCACTAAAAGTCAGCCATGAATAACTGCATGAGTTCCAGTCATTACAGCAGAAGTGAGTGGCATATACTCTAAAAGCGGTGCCCTTGTAGCTGTGTGGTTTAAAATGCCACATTGTGGGAATTCCCTGGCAGTCCAGTGGTTAAGACCCTGCCTTCCAATGTAGGTGGTGCAGATCCCAGCCCTAGAGGGGGAGCTAAGATCTCACATGCCTCGTGACCAAAACACCAAAACAAAACAGAAGCATTGCTGTAACAAATTCAATGAAGATTTTAAAGATGGTCTGCATCATAAAAAAAATCTTCTGAAAATACCATGTTGTTAAGACTGTAATATTGGTATGACCCTGGTAATGAAAAGATGATGGACTAAGTAAGAGAAGAGCAAGACTGATGCAGAAAAGAGAATGCAGCCACGAGACAGGACCCGTTTTACCTGCCCTGAGATATCCCTGTGTCAATAATGAGGTCTGGGCCCTGGCAGGGAAGTGTGGCGCTTGCAAGCTGGACGCACAAGGGCTCAGCAATGGAGCTACCTGCAGGAGAGAAACCAGAAGGAGACAGTGCAGAAGCTCTAAGCTCTATGCCGGCAGAAGCAGGGCCAGTTACCATCCCCCAGGTCCAAAGAGGCAAAGAGGGGGAGAAGTTACCAGAATCCCAAGAGTAGCTGCCTGGAGAGGGTCTCCCAACAGGGCCGGAGGTTCTCAGTAAGAATGCAAAGTTGATAAGGAGAATGGGTGCCCATTCACCAACCTCCCTCCCTCCACCCCACCTGGACTCCCTACTGGGCAAACTCAACCAGATCCAAAGGCAGGGGAGCCTACTGAAGGAGTCCATGCAGTCATCCTCCAGCCCTTCCCAGAATGCTTGGTGTCTGGACCTCACTGTGTAGCAGTTGCAGACAGGGCGGGTAAGGAATGGATGGAGGGCATGGAGAAGGACAGTGAGTCCACCCCTATACTCCAGCCAGGTTCTTAGGGATGAGGAAATAATGTCAGCCTCTCCAATAGAGACTTCTTGGTGGCCTTCCCAGCATCCAGCTTCCCCATCCTCTTTTACGACAATTCCGAGGAAGCTGACTCCAGCTCCAGGTGTGGAGGAAGATACAAGCTAGGCTAAACCAATCAGAATACCCCTTCCCCACTGGAAACAAGCATTTGGCTTAAGTCCAATTTGACTCCATGACTTTTCCTTGCAATTCTGGGAAATGACAATCTTACTTTCCTGCTGGTTTTAAACAAGGAAGACTGGAAGCCCTAAGATGTGGGGGCAGCCATTGGGGTCATGAGGAGAGTCAGCATAAGGATGGAGTAGACACCATCAAAGCCAGGACGGAGAGACAAAGTGAAACCAAGCCCTTGGCAACATCACTGAGCTATTGAACAGGCCTTTCGGACATAGACCTGCCTCTGTGCTTTTCAGCTAAATAAAGCACATTTCTGAGTTGGATTTTTTTTTCATTACAACCAAAAATTCATTACACCTGGGCTTCCCAGGTGGCACTGGTGGTAAAGAATCCATCTGCCAATGCAGGAGATGAAAGAGACCTGGCCTTTATCCCTGGGTTGGGAAGATCCCCTGGATGAGGGCATGGCAACCCACTCCAGTATTCTTGCCTGGAGAATCCCATGGAGAGAGGAGCCTGGTGGGCTATAGTCCTTAAGATCACAAAGAGTCAGGCATGACTGAAGCAACTTAGCCCACATGTAAAACCAAAAATGCTTCAGTTGATACACCCTCCAAGAGTTAAACAACCCTACTACATCTTAGGAGGCCCACTAGTAGGAAGGATTAGAGGGAAGGATCTATTAATCTAGGAATCTCCCCTCTAGGGAAGGCCCACTAGAGAGAAGGATCCATTAGCGGTTTTATACTATGCAGGAATATTCCAACTGTAAGAACCCACAAGCTTCTGGCAGAGCATNTCTTGTTCGTGCATGGGGAAGATATTAAATAATTGGCTTCCGTAGTGTGAAAGCCATTCTCTTCTCGTTTTTTCCCCAACTCCTCTTATTACTTTGAGAATAAAGTCTAAGTGTGTTACCATATGTTGTTAACATCTAAAAACTTGCCAATTTCCTTCTCTTCTAACAGAAAGAGAGACAAGAAAGAAATAAAACAAAACAGAGAAAATTTGCCTTAGGTCCAGAACCTTCAAAAATAAAATATCTAGGGAAAATTTAACACCATTTCTTTGTTATCCCTGGTTTTACTTTTTATGATAACCTTTTTAAGTAACGATGGTTTTTAAAGAAAAATCACAAGTAAATAATAAGACAGCTGTCAAATAAGTATGGTGAAATTATGAAGTGGGGTATAACTGATGGAGTTTTAGAAAAAATAAGAACATGGTATTGTGTTACTTTTTAACCAAATTTTCCATTTTTCTCTCCTTAAGATGCTTTACCATCTGTGCAGATTCTACAGCCCTACTCTGATGAAGTCAGGAGTCATCGTGTGACTCCAGCCAATGAAATCCAGGCCGAGTAACACGTGTCATTCACAGGAAGAAACTTGAAGAGCCATTACGTCCTTTGCTGTGTCTTCTTTCCCACTTCTGTGGACAAGCACTATCACCCCAAAGCCTGTGCGTTTGTCTGGGTCTGGATTGAGGACGGCAAGAAGCAGAGCTGCAACCACGCCATGCTGAGCAGCAAGCAGAGTGAGAAAAAAGTGTTTGTTCTTGGAAGCCACTGAGTCTTCGGTGATGCTTGTTAATGCAGCATATCTTAGCCTATCCTGACTGATAAAAAAAAAGGCTGCAAAAGCATCTGACAGAGAGGCAGCTGGCTCAGAAGAGTCTACCCTCACTCCTCAGGGGAAGAAAAACTCAAAATTTTATCCTGAATGCTGGATGTCCCATGAAGACACATAGGTATTCCCAATGGGACAGTCTCAGGTATCTATTTAGGAGCAGCACTGGTAGAAGGCAACCCTTTCTGATGAGCCTTCTGCCTGAGTAACATGAAATCAATTTTATTGGTGAAAATGAAAGTGAAGTCACTCAGTCATATCCGACTCTTTGCAACCCCATGGACTGTAGCCTACCAGGATCCTCAGCCAATGGAATTTTCCAGGCAAGAGTACTGGAGTGGGTTGCCATTTCCTTCTCCAGGGGATCTTCCCAACCCAGGGATTGAACCCGGGTCTCCCACATTGCAAGCAGACACTTTACCATGAGCCACCATGGAAGCCCAAATATTTCTTTGAGCCCCCCCACCCCTTTTTTTTTGGCGGGGTGGTGGGGGGCAAGAATACTGGAGTGGGTTGCCATTCCCTTCTCCAGGAGATCTTCCCTACCCAGGGATTGAATGGTCTTGAAGTCTTTAGAATGAGAGAAAAATGGGAAATTAATTACATACCTTAAACACACTATATGCCAGAGGCACTGTGCCAGACACTTTATATCCTTTCTCCCACTGGATCTTCGTGTTTTGTTGTTTTTTTTTTTAAAGCAACCTTTTATTGGCGTATAGCCAATGAACAATGTTGTGATAATTTCAGGTGAACAGCAAAGGAACTCAGGCTTACATATACATGTATACTGAAGAGTGGATATTATATCCATTTTATAGATAAAAAATGAAGGCTCAGGCTTCCCTAGTGGCTCAGTGGTGAAGAATCCGCCAGACAATGCAGGATAGACGGGTTCAATCTCTGGTCTGGGAAGATCGCAGCTGCCGCAGAGCAGCTAAGCCCGTGCACCACGAATATGGAGCCTGTGCTTAGAGCCCAGGAGCCACAACTAACAAGCCTCTGTGTCGTGACTACTGACGCCCGTGTGCCCTAGAGCCCGTGCTCCGCAAAAAGAGAGACCACCACAATGAGAAGCCTGCACACCGCAATGAAGAGAAGTCCCCGCTCACTGCAGCTGGAGAAAAGCTCGGCAGGAACGAAGCCGCGGCACAGCCAAAAAATAAATAAGTAGCGTTATATGAAAACACGAAGGCTCTGCCGCACAGAGTCGTCCAGCCAGTAACTGGTGCAGCTGGGACTTGAACCCAGAGCTTCTTGAGTTATAATCCATTTGTGGCCTCTCTATACAACCGTGGCAAGATAGGGCTGGAAGAACGCCACCAGCTACATGCATTTTCATCACATCCTATGTCGATACTTATTGGAAATGTGGAATATGAAGGCTTCAGTTAATGATATTAGATTCATCCCCACATTCATCATCTTTTCTGCGACTGCAACATCCAAATTGAATCTGGGATGGAGGTGGCAGAATTTATCAGGACTGGAATAATTCAATGAATGTGGCAGCGGGGTTTCTCAATAGTCTGCCGGCTGCATGTCACAGTGATTGGAGAGTATTCAACCATCCTTCTCAAGCTGGGAATTAAAGCTTTTTAACCGTGATTATATGGCCTAACATTCAGCTAAACCCAGTGAAACGACACTCAAATAGCTATTAATCATGAGCAGAGCTCCCAAAAGCCCTCCCACCTTTTCTCCTTCCCTTCCCCCCTCCTTCTGGGTTTCCCTACCTCTCAGCCTCCATTCTTAACCTGGAAATAAGTATAGTCTTCAATCCACTCACTATTGAGGTAGCTAAAAGAAGCAGAGGAGTAAAAAAGAAAAGGCAGAGAAGGGGAAAGAAATGATCAGGGGAAACGTGTGAGGGAAGAAAATGAAGATAATTGATCTCTTGCTCTCTGTTAGGTCTGGCCTCTCATAGAACTCTCAGAGCAATCTAGCGAGATCACCCCAACACCATTACCAATCAGTAATGATCTTTCTGGGCCCGCTTTTCTAGGATCAGTTCAGTTCAGTTCAGCCACTCAGTCGTGTCCGACTCTTTGCGACCCCATGAATCACAGCACGCCAGGCCTCCCTGTTCATTACCATCTCTCGGAGTTCACTCAGACTCATGTCCATCAAGTCAGTGATGCCATCTGGCCATCTCATCCTTGGTCGTCCCCTTCTCCTCCCGCCCCCAATCCCTCCCAGCATCACAGTCTTTTCCAATGAGTCAACTCTTCGCATGAGGTGGCCAAAGTACTGGAGTTTCAGCTTTAGCATCATTCCTTCCAAAGAAATCCCAGGGTTGATCTCCTTCAGAATGGACTGGTTGGATTTCCTTAGATGTGTATAAGAGACAGATCTGACAGAGAGGCAGCTGGCTCAGAAGAGTCTACCCTCACTCCTCAGGGGAAGAAAAACTCAAAATTTTATCCTGAATGCTGGATGTCCCATGAAGACACATAGGTATTCCCAATGGGACAGTCTCAGGTACCTATTTAGGAGCAGCACTGGTAGAAGGCAACCCTTTCTGATGAGCCTTCTGCCTGAGTAACATGTGTCCAACTCTCACATCCATGCACGACTACTGGAAAAACCATAGCCTTGACTAGACGGACCTTAGTCAGCACAGTAATGTCTCTGCTTTTGAAAATGCTATCTAGGTTGGACATAACTTTTCTTCCAAGGAGTAAGCGTCTTTTAATTTCATGGCTGCAGTCACCATCAGCAGTGATTTTGAAGCCCCCAAAAATAAAGTCTGGCACTGTTTCCACTGTTTCCCCATCTATTTCCCATGAAGTGATGGGACCAGATGCCATGATCTTCGTTTTCTGAATGTTGAGCTTTAAGCCAACTTTTTTGCTCTCCTCTTTCACTTTCATCAAGAGGCTTTTTAGTTCCTCTTCACTTTCTGCCATAAGGGTGGTGTCATCTGCATATCTGAGGTTATTGATATTTCTCCCGGCAATCTTGATTCCAGCTTGTGTTACATTTCAGGAGTAACAAGTTGATCTCTTGGCCCAGAATGGCCAAGAGAAAGTTGTGCTGAGTGACAAACTGTCAAGCATAATCTCCTTGAAGGCAAACCAGGCTTTTCCATTCCTACTCTATAACCTTACTACCTAGTACATATGTGGTCTTTATAAAGAATAGTTCTGCATGCTAAGTCGCTTCAGTCGTCTCTGACTCTTTGCAACCCACTGGACTGTAGCCCACCGGGCTTGTCTGTCCATGGGATTTCCCAGGCAAGAATACTGGAGTGGGTTTCCATTTCTCTCTCCAGTAATTCTTCTACCTATGCTTAAATGCCAGTAATCTTCAGATTAAGTTAATCTGTTTAGTTAATTAATGTAATTAGCATTCATTTAGTAAGCATTGATTGAGTGTTTAGTGTATATCAGGCACTGTTGTAGGCATGAAGAATAGAGCAGTGTGCAAAGAAATAAGAATCCCGCCCTTCTAGAGCTTACATTCCAGTGGGAGGAGACAGACATTAAACAAAATAATATGTAAAACATATACTACTGTGTTGACCCCGAAATTGGTTTGTTTGTTTGCCTTTTTATGGAAAACTGAATGAACTTTTGGACCAACCCAATATTTAAGGATGTGTGAGGTGTTATGGAGAAAAATAAAGTCGTGAAAGGAACTTCAGAATGTTGGAAGGAGGTGGGATGCAACTTTAAATTGAACACTCAAAGGCTTTACTGAAAATATGACAGTTGAACAATAATTTAAAGGAAGTGAAAGAGGCAGTCATGGGAAAATCTGAAGCAACAGCAGCGATTTGGAAGCTAGCTATGCTGTTCCCACGTTTTGGAATTTGTTTCTTCTTCATCATCTACAGTGACCCTCTCACAATTCGGGCCCTGATCCCCACGAGCCTTTTTATTTCAATAGCTGCTTTTGGGGTAGGGTGAGGGGGGTTAAAGAAGAAATTGTAATGAAAATTTAAAAACAGCATTACCAACAATTGCTTAATACAACTCCACTGAACATGGAAAATTCATCAAGGAAGACAATATCAGTTCAGTTCAGTTCAGTTCAGTCACTCAGTCGTGTCTGACCCTTTGTGACCCCATGAATCACAGCAGGCCAGGCCTCCCTGTCCATCACCAACTCCCGGAGTTTACTTAAACTCATGTCCATAGAGTCGGTGATGCCATCCAGCCATCTTATCCTCTGTCGTCCCCTTCTCCTCCTGCCTCCAGTCCCTCCCAGCATCAGGGTCTTTTCCAACGAGGCAACTCTTCGCATGAGATGGCCAAATTACTGGAGTTTCAGCTTGAGCATCAGTCCCTCCAATGAACACCCAGGACTGATCTCCTTTAGAATGGACTGGTTGGATCTCCTTGCAGTCCAAGGGACTCTCAAGAGTCTTCTCCAACACCACAGTTCAAAAGCATCAATACTTCGGCACTCAGCTTTCTTCACAGTCCAACTCTCACATCCATACATGACTACAGGGAAAACCATAGCCTTGACTAGATGGACTTTTGTTGACAAAGTAATGCCTCTGCTTTTGAATATGCTATCTAGGTTGGTCATAACTTTTCTTCCAAGGAGTAAGTGTCTTAATTTCATGGCTGCAATCCCCATCTGCAGTGATTTTGGAGCCCCAAAAAATAGAGTCTGACACTGTCTCCACTGTTTCCCCATCTATTTCCCATGAAGTGATGGGACCAGATGCTATGATCTTAGTTTTCTGAATGTTGAGCTTTAAGCCAACTTTTTCGCTCTCCTCTTTCACCTTCATCAAGAGGCTTTTTAGTTCCTCTTCACTTTCTGCCATAAGGGTGGTGTCATCTGCATATCTGAGGTTATTGATATTTCTCCCAGCAATCTTGATTCCAGCTTGTGTTTCTTCCAGTCCAGCGTTTCTCATG
>SJYT01017318.1:0-23763 GCA_006410635.1 Cephalophus harveyi | reverse complement strand
TGCTGCTGCTGCTAAGTCACTTCAGTCGTGTCTGACTCTGTGCAACCCCAGAGACAGTAGCCCACTAGGCTCCCCAGTCCCTGGGATTCTCCAGGCAAGAACATTGGAGTGGGTTGCCATTTCCTTCTCCAATGCATGAAAGTGAAAAGTCAAAGGGAAGTCACTCAGTCGTGTCCGACTCTTAGTGACCCCGTGGACCGCAGCCTACCAGGCTCCTCCATCCATGGGATTTTCCAGGCAAGAGAACTGGAGTGGGGTGCCATTGCCTTCTCCTAGTGATGCTCATATACTTGATCATAAACTGATTTTCAGTAAATTTTAAAGGATTATAAACAAACACATATATGCTTTAACTACAACTACAGTAAATTTAAAGACTTCCCCAGTGGTTCATCAGTAAAGAATCTGCTTGCCAATTCAGGAGATGCAGGTTTAGTCCCTGGGTCGGGAAGATCCCCTGGAGGAGGAACCCACTCCAGTATTCTTATCTGGAAAATCCCAAGGATAGAGGAGCCTGGCTGACTATGGTCTGTGGGGTCACAAAGAGCCAGACACAACTGAGCACGCACATACATCCAACATTAAATAAAATCTATAGCAATAAGATATTATTATTACCAGCTTTAACTGGGCTCTGTCTCTAGTCCAGTCCCCTGAGTTAGTCAGGATTGGAGAGGCTCTGCTGCAACAAGGGATAAGCCCTGGAAGGTCAGTGACTTGATGCAGTAAATAAGCATTCTCACTTGAACCATCATCTGACACAAGTCAAGCTGACTTCTTCCACCTTTTGTCTGCACCCTCTGAAACATGTGGTTTCCACGCTCTTCACAGAAGAGGAAGACATGAAGGATTTTAGAACGGTAAGCCTTAGAAGTATCTTACAAATCTCTGCCCATATCCATTTGGCCAGAACCCCATTCTGTGGCACTGACCTAATTTCACAGAAGGCTAGGAAATGTAGAGCAGTTCATGAATATTTGATATGTGCAGCATTCTCTGTCACACATCCTCCCATCCTTCTGGTCTTTCTAAAGCATAAATATCACCACGTCCCTCTCGTGTTCATAACCCCCATCCCATCACAATTGTCTGATAGAATCGGTAGCTCTTCCATCAGTTTTCCCTCCTTTTTCCAATAGCCTTTTGGGGAGGAGGCTTTGTTTCTCTACGCTAAGGAATTAAAAATTCAGTAATCTTTCCAGTACTCTTTTCCTTTGTAAACAAACATTCTTGCCTTGCTCATCTCTATCCTCTCTCCTTCAGCACATACAACCATTACCAAACAATAAATATTCTTAATGTGTTTAGTGAACATTCTAAAAAAATTAATTATCAGATATTGCCCAGGAATTTGGGTTTTAAAACATATAGATGGTGGGTTTTCACCACATTTTGAGGCATGATATAAGCCAGCCATTAATACCTACTTTAAAGAAGAAATCAAGACTCAGAAAACCCATATGGAGAGTATGCCAAAGTCTAGGTTCATTATGCAGACTTGTTTGTCTCAAAAACTAGTGTTTCTTTAAATAAGTTGAGAGGACTTCCCTGGAAGTCCAGTGGTTGAGATTCCATACCTCCAACGTAGGGGGCACAAGTTCGATCCCTGATGAGAGAATTAAAATTTCACATGCCACGTGGTGGGGCCAAAATAAATAAATAGAGTATACAAGAAATAGATAAATGAATATAAAGCATACATTTAAATAAATAAATAAATTCAAGAATGATATTATAACCTTCTATGAGAATAGGGATTTAAGGGCATTTATAGGATTATGAAAGTCATTCAGTCATGTCCAATTCTTTGCAAGCCCATGGACTTAGTCCATAGAATTCTCCAGGCCAGAATACTGGAGTGGGTAGCCTTTTCCTTCTCCAGATAATCTTCCCAACCCAGGGATCGAACCCAGGTCTCCCACATTGCAGGGGGTTTCTTTATCAGCTGAGCCACAAGGGGAGCACTTTTCATTCCAATCCCAAAGAAAGGTAATGTCAAAGAATGCTCAAACTACCATACCATGGCACAATTGCACTCATCTCACACACTAGTAATGCTCAAAATTCTCCAAGCCAGGCTTCAACAGTATGTGAACCATGAAATTCCATATTTTCAGGCTGCATTTAGAAAAGGCAGAGGAACTAGAGATCAAATTACCAACATCTGTTGGATCATCCAAAAACAAGAAAGTTCTAGAAAGCCATCTACTTCTGCTTTATTGACTATGCCAAAAACTTTGTGTGGATCACAACTGTGTGGAAAATTCTTCAAGAAATGGGAATACCAGACCACCCGACCTGCCTCTTGAGAAACCTGTATGCAGGTCAGGAAGTAACAGTTAGAACTAGACATGGAACAACAAACTGGTTCCAAATAGGGAAAGGAGTACATCAAGGCTGTATATTGTCACCCTGCTTATTTAACTTTATGCAGAGTACATCATGAGAAACGCTAGACTGGATGAAGCACAAGCTGGAATCAGATTGCTGGTAGAGATATCAGTAACCTCAGATATGCAGATGACACCACCCTTATGTCAGAAAGTGAAGAAGAACTAAAGAGCGCCCTTGATGAAAGTGAAAGAGGAGAGTGAAATGTTGGCTTAAAACTCAACATTCAGAAAACAAAGATCATGGCATTCGGTTCCATCACTTCATGGGAAATAGATGGGGAAACAGTGGAAACAGTGAGACTTTATTTTTGTGGGCCCCAAAATCACGGCAGATGGTGACTGCAGCCATGAAATTAAAAGACACTTACTCCTTGGAAGAAAAGTTATGACCAACATAGACAACGTATTAAAAAGCAGAGACATTACTTTGACAACAAAGATCCATCTACTCAAGGCTATGGTTTCTCTAGTAGTCATGTATGGATGTGAGAGTTGGATTATCAAGAAAGCTGAATGCCGAAGAATTGATGCTTTTGAACTGCGGTGTTGGGGAAGACTCTTGAGAGTACCTTGGACTGCAAGGAGATCCAACCAGTCCATCCTAAAGGAAATAAGTCCTGAATATTCACTGGAAGGACTGCTGCTGAAGCTGAAACTCCAATCCTTTGGCCACCTGATGCCAAGAACCGACTCATTGGAAAAGACCCTGATGCTGGGAAAGATTGAAGGCAGGAGGAGAAGGGAACGGCCAAGGATGAGATGGTTGGATGGCATCACCAACTCGATGGACATGAGTTTGAGTAAACTCCAGGAGTTGATGATGGACAGGGACACCTGGCGTGCTGCAGTCGATAGGGTCACAAAGAGTCAGACATAACTGAGCAACTGAACTGAACTTATAGGATTATGATGGCCTTTGAGTTAATCCATTTTCCTTTTCATGTCTCCTCAGGCTATGGTGGCTTCTATCATTTCAAAAAATCCCAACCTTTGCTCATGTCTCAGTGACATGTTGGTAGCAGCTATCATATAGTAAAGAGGGGAGCTGAACAACTCTCCACTGACTACTAGTTCAATTGGGAGAAAGATTTTTGCTCTGAAGGTTTCAGATGTAATACCTATGTCAAGGGTCATTTTTTAACTATTTGTTTAGATATCTATCTTCCCAGTAGACTGTGAGCTCCTCCATGGCAAGAGTCAAGTCTTATTCATTGCTTCATCCATAGCATAATTGTATTTGAAATGAGTCTGTTCCTTCTTATAAAGGGTCAATGGCAAAAAAAATGGAAAAGAGCTATTGATCCAAGGATTGCCAAGACCAATCTGAGATTCTGACCCTTGAGACAGAACTCATAATCTATGTCTTCCTTCAACACTATGCCAAACACAATGTAAGGCTTGAAGGTGAAAAATAAACCACATCCTTGAGGCTTCCCTGGTAGCTCAGATAGTAAAGAATTCGTCTGCAATGCAGGACACCTTCATTCCATCCCTGGGTCAGAAAGATTCCCTGGAGAAGGGAATGACAACCCACTCCAGTATTCTTGCCTGGAGAATTCCAAGGTCAGACAAGCCCGGTGGGCTACAGTCCATGGGGTTGCAAAGAGTTGGACACAGCTGAATGACCAGCTCTTTCACTTTCTGTTCTCAAAAAGCTCCTGTTTGGATCCAGTGACGCCCTAAACGGCCAACAAGAGGCCAACGACTACATTTCTTCCCTCCATGGCTTTATTCCCAGATCCTTTCATACACACTTGTATATGCTCTTGCATCTAATACTCCAGAAAGCAGGAATCTATGTCCACATAAACTCAAATATGACCATTGTAAGCATTAATTTTTTGATTCAGGGAACCTGGGTCCCTTCCACTATAGTGTCACTTTCAACAATCTAGTACGATAATTTCAGTTTCTCCATAGGCAAAAAAAAAAATAGAATTAGACTGAAGAAAACTAGACTTCTTCCAACTCCGAAATTCTGTGCAGACCCGTTGAGTGCTGTGCAGAGGCCACCTTATTAATTCAAACCTAGAAAAGAAATTCTCCAAGTATAGAGTTATTTATCATTCGCAGGAAGAGCTGAGCAGAACTCAAGCTGTTCAAGTTCCCTTCTCCTTGGCCAAGCACGATTTCCTCACAAAAGTTTTGGGTGGGATTTTTTAAGCTTCCAACGAGACTCTAAAGACTTTTTGGACATTGATCTGTACTTTTATACCATATGGTTAGAATTTAGTAGGAAGAAGTCAAGAACAGACAGAATGCACTGCTTGTGCCAAGAACCCAGTAATTTAGAAAGTTCCAAGAAAATGGATGATCTAAAAATACCAAAAAAAAAAAAAAAAAATTGGAGCAGAATGGGTATATCCAAACAGGCCGGAGGAGAATGAATGTTCTGGAAGTCTGATGTATCAGATTATCTGCAAAATGAACCAGCCCCAAACTTAGTGACTTAAATCAACGACCACTTATTTAGCTCTTTATTCCATGGGTCAGGGTATCTAGATGGTTTTTACATTTGTAGTTTGACTCTCTCTCATCTGCAGGATTTGTTTGGTTTTTTTAAGATTGATTGATGTATGGTTGTGTTTGGTCTTCGTTGCTGCACGCAGGCTTCCTCCAGTTGTGGTGATTGAGGGCTATTCTGTAGATGGGATACGCAGGCTTCTCATTGAAGTGACTTCTCCTGTTGCCGAGCACAGGCTGCAGGCACATGGGTTTCAGCTCACAGGTTCTAGGATGCTGGCTCAACAGCTGTGATGCACAGGCTTTGCTGTCCCACGGCATGTGGAATCTTCCTGGACCAGGGGTCGAACCTTTATCCCCTGCATTGGCAGGTGGATTCTTTACCACTGAACTACCAGGCAAGCCCTCATCTGCAGAGGTCTGGCTGAAATGGTTCCTTTAACTCCACATAGCCTGTCATGAACCATCACTCAGGACTTTTCAGATGTTGGAATCTCAAGACAGTAAATGCCAATGATCACTTTTCAAGTCTCATGCCCATCAGCCAAAGAAATCATATGCCCACTCCAGACTCAAAGGGTGAAAAAATACCATACTTTTTGGTTGGAAGAGCTAAAAACAAGTCAAGTTAATTTAAAGATACAGAGAGGGGAAATGTGGCCAGTTTCACAATCTACCACAGATTTACCGGTTTTACCACCTAGTTAAAGGAGAATTGGTTTAAATTCGTTGGGATTTCACTTTGAAAAGTGAATATTGGGGGCAGGAGAACATAAATAAGGGTTTGGCAAAAGATGACCACTACTTTCAAGGATTTGAAGATATCTCACAGGTAAGAAGAATAGGTTCATACAGAACTATTATGGTTAATGGCACGAATCACATAATGCAAATAGAAAAACATTTGAACAATCAGAGCTTCCCATATAGGTAATAAGGAAGGGATCAGACATTGAGCAGCTACCGTGAACCAGAAAATGTATCTAATGTTCTCAAAAATGCATTTCCTTTCATATTTTAGAGATGAAGTGAAACCTCAGAGGGCTTAAGTGACTTTGAAGTTCACAAGCTAAGAACTGACAGATCTAGGATTTGAACCCAAATCCCTTTGATACCAAATTCCATGCTCTTTGATATGATATCATATTGTCCTTATGATATCATATTATCCTTTATGGATCAAAGGAACAGAGGCACACCCAGGTTCAATACAAAAATAGATGCTTGTTGTAAGTACAGAAATGCTGGAAATTTTCTCAAAAGCATCTCTCACTCTTACCCACCATTTCCATTTCTAATCATTTGCCTAGATCTCTTCACCCTCACACCCCTAGAAATCAGGGGCCCCAAGCCCCATTAAAATATGCTGTTTTACAAATTCCAAATGCATCCATTTGAATTCCATTACAAGAATGAGCCTTCCCTCCTGGATAGGAGGGGAGTTCAGGGGAGAATGGATGCAGGTATGGCTGAGTGCCTTTGCTGTTCACCTGAAACAACATTGTTAATCAACTATATTCCAATATAAAATAAAAAGTTTAAAAAAAAGTGAGCCTTCCTTGTAGTGTTTGCATGTAAATGATTTTCTGGAAACCAAAATATCATAACAAGAGTTACTATTTTCTTAGCACTTTGTATACCTCCAGTTGTGGTGATTGAGGGCTATTCTGTAGATGGGATACGCAGGCTTCTCATTGAAGTGACTTCTCCTGTTGCCGAGCACAGGCTGCAGGCACATGGGTTTCAGCTCACAGGTTCTAGGATGCTGGCTCAACAGCTGTGATGCACAGGCTTTGCTGTCCCACGGCATGTGGAATCTTCCTGGACCAGGGGTCGAACCTTTATCCCCTGCATTGGCAGGTGGATTCTTTACCACTGAACTACCAGGCAAGCCCTCATCTGCAGAGGTCTGGCTGAAATGGTTCCTTTAACTCCACATAGCCTGTCATGAACCATCACTCAGGACTTTTCAGATGTTGGAATCTCAAGACAGTAAATGCCAATGATCACTTTTCAAGTCTCATGCCCATCAGCCAAAGAAATCATATGCCCACTCCAGACTCAAAGGGTGAAAAAATACCATACTTTTTGGTTGGAAGAGCTAAAAACAAGTCAAGTTAATTTAAAGATACAGAGAGGGGAAATGTGGCCAGTTTCACAATCTACCACAGATTTACCGGTTTTACCACCTAGTTAAAGGAGAATTGGTTTAAATTCGTTGGGATTTCACTTTGAAAAGTGAATATTGGGGGCAGGAGAACATAAATAAGGGTTTGGCAAAAGATGACCACTACTTTCAAGGATTTGAAGATATCTCACAGGTAAGAAGAATAGGTTCATACAGAACTATTATGGTTAATGGCACGAATCACATAATGCAAATAGAAAAACATTTGAACAATCAGAGCTTCCCATATAGGTAATAAGGAAGGGATCAGACATTGAGCAGCTACCGTGAACCAGAAAATGTATCTAATGTTCTCAAAAATGCATTTCCTTTCATATTTTAGAGATGAAGTGAAACCTCAGAGGGCTTAAGTGACTTTGAAGTTCACAAGCTAAGAATTGACAGATCTAGGATTTGAACCCAAATCCCTTTGATACCAAATTCCATGCTCTTTGATATGATATCATATTGTCCTTATGATATCATATTATCCTTTATGGATCAAAGGAACAGAGGCACACCCAGGTTCAATACAAAAATAGATGCTTGTTGCAAGTACAGAAATGCTGGAAATTTTCTCAAAAGCATCTCTCACTCTTACCCACCATTTCCATTTCTAATCATTTGCCTAGATCTCTTCACCCTCACACCCCTAGAAATCAGGGGCCCCAAGCCCCATTAAAATATGCTGTTTTACAAATTCCAAATGCATCCATTTGAATTCCATTACAAGAATGAGCCTTCCCTCCTGGATAGGAGGGGAGTTCAGGGGAGAATGGATGCAGGTATGGCTGAGTGCCTTTGCTGTTCACCTGAAACAACATTGTTAATCAACTATATTCCAATATAAAATAAAAAGTTTAAAAAAAAGTGAGCCTTCCTTGTAGTGTTTGCATGTAAATGATTTTCTGGAAACCAAAATATCATAACAAGAGTTACTATTTTCTTAGCACTTTGTTTACCATACCTGATTCTCACCAAAAACCCACTACAAGTCAGTACAAGTATTACCATTTTACAGACAAAAATCTGAGGCTTAGAATTCAAATCCAGTCCAGTCTACACAACCAAATTCAGTACTTTTTCCACTATACTACACTCCCTCTTGAAGCAAAAGATGTTGGGAGCTTCACAGACCATGCAAAAATGGGTGGTAAAGATAGTTTTTATCAAGCAGGCTTTCCTTTATTTATATCACATTCTACCAGAGTGGGATGTATGAGAAATTTTGATCATTCACAAATGAACTAGATCTGATAATTCTTGCCATTAATCTTAGAAGATTTTAGGAAATCCTTAAAACTTCCTTTATAAATAGAAATTTTT
Organism: Cephalophus harveyi; assembly: GCA_006410635.1. Taxonomy (NCBI): domain Eukaryota; kingdom Metazoa; phylum Chordata; class Mammalia; order Artiodactyla; family Bovidae; genus Cephalophus; species Cephalophus harveyi. Next base: position 15,414 of record SJYT01017318.1, on the reverse strand, counting down.
CCAACATATGTAAAAATAAAGCAAAAAGCATGATGAACCTCCATGTACCCTTCATTCAGTTTCAAATTTTTTCAACATATGGTCAATCACATTTCCTGGTAGATTTCTACAAGATGAATCCCAAACCTATGGTTGATAATGAGCTGCTTCTGCTTTCCCCAGATTAGTAGCTAAGGGGTGTTGAAGCAGGAAAAACTCCAGCATCATTCAGGAAGATCCCCTCATTTTTAAGGAAGATCCCCTCATTTTTAAGGGTCGAGAAACAGAACTGGACTTGCTCAGAGTCACACACTGAGATAGTAGAAAAGGAAGAATTAGGACCAGGGTCTCCTGGCCCCAAGCTTAGAGCTCTCCCCATTTTTCCAGCCTTCTCCAAGGCATCAGATTGCTTGTTCAGTACTAACTCCCTTAGCAACCACTGCCACCTCCAGAGGAGAAAGAAACCAGTGCAGCTTGGGTTTGGCCTCCATCCAGCAGGCTCAACAGACTTTGTCATTCATGCCCTTCTCTGACCTTCTTACTCTTTCAAGGGTAATTAACCAGTCAAATGGGTTCCCTCTCCTGAGCCTTGGCATCCAAATAATCACAACCCCCTCCAACTACTGGTGACCAAATCACTCCTGAGAGGTCCCACTTGGCCCTCCATTGTGATGACCTTCATCAGTTCAGCTCTCCTCATTCAAAAGTGAAGTGAAAGTGAAGTTGCTCAATCGTGTCCGACTCTTTGTGACCCCATGGACCCCCTACCATGCTCCTCCGTCCATGGGATTTTCCAAGCTAGAGTACTGGAGTGGCCATTTCTTTCTCCAGAGGATCTTCCTGACCCAAGGATCGAACCTGGGTCTCCCATATTGTAGGCCAACGCTTTTCCGTCTGAGCCACCAAATCTGGTGTCAAATAAAGATGGCAGACTTGCGTGTGGAAATAACAGAGTTCACGGATATCTCTCTGCCACTTGGTTCCAATGACATATTCCCTAGTGGGAAATGACCTCCTCCCCCTGGGTGAATGCAGAGAACTGGGGAATTCGAGCATGAACATGGCATAGATTGCCGCTTCTCAAACTGGGAATTTTGGGAGATATATGGTGGCTTTCTAGGGGGTCCTAGAAACCATAGGCTAAACACCTAGGTAAGCACATTCATTTCACATCAACTGCAAAGCTGGAAATTTCAGAGTGAGAATCCCATGACAAGCACTGTTATAAATGCTTTATACAGGAGAAAGCAGTCAATCCTCACTGTAACCCTGGGAGGTTACTGCAAACCTAAGAGGTAGTGTTATCTCCACGGTGGAGAAACTGAGGCACAGAGCAATTTAGTAACTTCTCAAAAGTCACACAGCTATGAAGTAGTAAAGAGTATTAAGCAAAATAAGAAGGTTTAATAGATGCTGTATAAACTTTCATTTTCTATTCTATTTGTTTATTTGGGTGCATCAAGTCTTACTTGCAGCACATGGGATCCTCTTGAGGCATGCAGGATCTTGCCTTGCAGCTCACAGGCTCTCTAGTTGGGGTACACAGCCTGCAAAGCACACAGGCTCAGGAGACGGCTCATGGACTTAGTTGCCCTGCAACCTGTGGGATCTTAGTTCCCTAACCAAGGATTGAACCCAAGTACCCTGTACTGGGGGCTTCCCAAGTGGCTCAGATGGTAAAGAATCTGCCTGCAATGCAGGAGACCTAGGTTCTATCCCCGGGTCGGGAAGATTCTCTGGAGAAGGGAATGGCTACCCACTCCCTTGGCTGGAGTGTTCTTGGCTGGAGAATTCTATGGACAGAAGAGCCTGATGGACTACAGTCTATGGGGTTGCAAAGAGTCTGACACAACTGAGAGACTAACAATTTCACTTTCTCTTGCATTGGCAGGTGGATTATTAACCACTGGACCACCAGGGAAGTCCTATGTAAACTTTAAAAAGGGGTTATCACATGTGTAGGGATATTACTGAAGCCAAAAATCCTAAGCATTGACAGGGAGAAGTATGAACTAAGATGTAGTCAAGTCCTCAGTCTGCAGTCCTGATGGAACAGGCTGAAGGAACGTAGGAAAGTAAAAATTAAAATAAACTTATCAGGGTAGGACAGAATATTTGGAGAGTAACTTCATTTATAAAATCTTTTCTGAGTCCCTCTCTCCCCATCTTAACAATGACCCTTACTGTGAAGATTATCATAACTGCTATTTTACAAATGAAGAAAACCAAGGTTCAGAGGGGACACAAGACTTGCCAAGTATCTAACGAGGCATGAGGTCTGACTGCAAATCCTGAGCCTTTTTTAAAAAAGGTCTGGCCTCGCTATACAGCATGTGAGATCTTGGTTCCCCAACCAGGAATTGAACAAGCAACCCCTGTGTCAGAAGAACAGAGTCTTAGCCACTGAACCTCCAGGGAAGCCACCCTTTTTAAAAAATTTTTCTGAATGCTGAGCCTTTTGCAGTCCATCCCAGGAGAGCTAATTTTGAATCTGAGGGTATATTCCTGTTTCTCAGCTGGGTGTCTCAGCTCTGGTTCCATGGGAGCCCCAGGGAATAGGGTGGATATGTCTTCCTTTGTGCAGAATGGTCCTGGTTTATAACTGTGTCCTAGTATAATTAATATTAATAACAGTGCCTTTTTTCACTCTCAAAAGAGTTCCTGTTTGAATGAAAAAAGAAAAAATTATAGAGGCACCCTAAGCCTGAGCAATACTTTCCTAGTGTCTGGATTTGCAAAACAGAGCAGTAAGTTTCTGCAAACTTGCTTCATACTGGGAACATTGCTGGAGAGCTGTTTCTGAGGGGTAAGAGACACAGTGGAGACTAAATTTAGGACATGTGGGGGGAAAGTTTCTAGTTTATTCCTCCCACTCTCACTTCCAGCCCCACCTCACTGGAAATATGATGGTTCTCTGAGTGGAAGATTCAGAAAGAAGAGAAATAAAAGGAGAGAAGAAAAGTCAGAACTGCCCATTTGCCCTTCCCTGGCTGCGTGCCTGAATTCATTGGACATTTGGGAGTTCAGATTCTCACGGTAGATCACCTGCCTCCCTCTCTATTACTAAGGTGACCCAGATTCCTCCAACATTCAGATCATTTTACACGTCATTCCCACCATCATTCTAAAAATCAATGACAACTTTTCCCAAACCTTTTTTCCACCATCCATCCCTTGCTCGAGTGGAGAGTGTTAAGACGACAAGAGAGTGAACCTAGATAATTCTGAAGCCCCAGGACAGCCACAGGGTGTCTCACCAGGCAGGTCACCCAACCAGAAGACCAGGTGGTCACTCGAGCTCAGAATTTTCCTTAGGGAGCAGGAGTTAATCTCAGTATCTTCTCATACAGTGTCTGCAGAAGACATTACAGAGTCCAAGTTCTCTGGTCCTGTGAGCACAAAGACCACACCTCCTTACCTGTTCCTGGCCTTCTTTCTTTGAGATACATCAGATCAAGACTGAAGTCTAGTCAAGCTGTGTTTAAAGAGCTATGTGTGTGCTAAGTCATTTCAGTTGTGTCCAACTCTTCATGACCCCATGGACTTTAACCACCAGGCTTCTCTGTCCATGGGATTCTCCAGACAAGAACACTGGAGTGGGTTGCCATGCCCTTCTCCAGGGGATCTTTCTGACCCAGGGATTGAACCAGCATTTCCTGCACTGGAAAATGTGTCCTTTACAACTAGGTTCTTTACATCTGGGAAGCCCTAAAGAGATACGGTGGTCTCTTAACTGTTAATTGTGTTATTGATGATTTTATCTTGCTTAAAGATTGATTCCTACTTTTTAATTTGATGGAAAAAAGGTTTCTTGCTTAAAAAAAAATAGAGGTATAGTTGTGCAAGACTTAGGAATCAAGACTTTGGTCCAGCTGGTAGCTATAGACCCTCAGTGAGTTATTTTAAGCTCTCTTTGCCTCAGTCTCCTTGTCTACAAGGTGGAAGCAATGCCTACTTTATACAGATGTTGTAAAAAATTAGATAACGTGATTATTGCAAAGAAGCAAAAGGAGCAAATATAGGTGCTGCCCATAAAAAATCCCCCATGAGATCCTCTTTCTCAGTCTTTCCTATCTTCTTCTCTAAATGCTGCAGGAAACCATGAAATTCTTTCATGTGACCTTCTGATTACATGGAATAAGAGTTCTACCATCTGCTCCACAGGAGCAAGAAATTAAGTGTTCACTTGTATCAAACCACGGAGAGTTCTATTGTATATATCAGCTAGCTATTGTGTGAAACAAACCTCTCCTGCACATTTAGTTCCACTATGAACTGATTCATGTCCCTCAGAATTCTTATATTGAAACCCTATTCCCTAATAGGATGGTGTTAGGTCATGAGGGTAGAACCCTAATAATGGCATTAATGCCCTTCTAAGAGACACCAGAAAGCTCTCTCTCTGCCATGTGAAGAGACAGCAAAAAGACGGTGGTCCACAAACCAGGAAGGGAATTGTGGGAAATGAGTTCCTGTTGTTTAAACCAGCCCGTCTACGGTATTTTGTCATAGAAGCCCAAACTGACTGAGACCGTGGCTTGAAACAACACCATTTGTGATATCTCACAAATGAATGAGTCATTTGTGATGTTTAGCTTATTCTGAATGGACTGGGCTTGGTCTCAGTTGGGCTCACTCACTCATCTGAGGTCAAGAGCCATGCCAGCTGTGGGCTGGGTGGTCTGGAGTGGATTACGCTGGGACAGTCCCACTTTCTGCCATGTGGTCATGCTCACTCCAGCAAGGTAGCCCAGGCTGGTTCTCACAGCAGTGGCAGGGGCCCACCAGACAGCGGGGAAGCACACAAGGCCTGTTGATACCTAGGCATTGACCACCATCTCCTCCGCCATATTCCACTGACCAAAGTGAGCCCAAGGCCAGCCATATTCATAGAATGAGGAGGAGAGCCATCTCTTAATGGGAGGAGAAGCAAAATCACATTGTGAGAGGCCATGAGTTGGGGCCATTTTTACAATGAACCTACGGCATAGCGGTTAGTGTCAGCTTAACTAGTAGTCACAAACAGATGCTGAAGACAGGGCCAGAATTCCATTTCAGACCCAACTAACATCCAAATCAGAGCCCTTTTTAGAATACCATAATACTACTTTAAGGAAAACAAAAACAGCTTTGATGAAACCAATAATAACATCCAAAATCTACAAACAGATAGAAGACTGTCTGTTCTTCCCACCCCCCCATTACCCAGAGCATCTTCAAGGATGTTGAAGAGGTGGAAGCAGCTCTATTTTGTTACTTTCCAGGATTAATTCTTCAGATGTGGAGTCACCTCCCTAATTAGTTCTAATTAGAAGCATAGTTCATGTCAGGTCACAGCAAACCCAAATGTGAATAATTTAAGACGGATTCAAAGTCAGTGACAACAAAACCAGCCTCATGGCTCCCCTGGGTGATCGCTAGCCTTCCTCCACATGGATTGCCAGGTAGCTAGCTGATTTTGAATACCAAACATGGGCTGATCTTAATAGAAAGAGGGCAACCAACCTGCATTCAATGGGCCTCAGGGAGGGACGAGGGTAAGGAGTTGTAATTTCCTTCACTTCTGGAAGTGCTTGGCCTACACTGACGTTAAAGTAGATTTCTCCACTTCTCCAGAGTGGCAGACCTCTTTGGAAGTTTTGAGCATCCCTTGAAATTCCCTTCTTTGCCCCTTTGAGAGAATCACCGTCAGAGAGCATGTGACATAAAAGGAACTTATTAGTCATCTTGTCTAATTCTACCATATTAGATGGGACAATTGAAGTCTCAAAAAAAGAAGGATATTTATCCAAAGCTGTAGAGCTATTGAGCAGCAGAACCAAAGCTAGAACCTGTACGAAGCTATGATAGTTTAACAGAGGAAGTAGGATCTTTAGATTCAGTTTTAATTCCAGTCACAGCTCTACCAGTTATGCTGTGTGGCCTTAGGCAAATGCCCAACCTCTCTGTGCCTTAGTTTGCCCATCTTTTAAAAAGGCATGGTGGGGCTTCCCTGGTGGTCCTGTGGTTAAGAATCCACCTTACAGTGGAAGGGACACGGGTTCGATCTCAGGATGGGGAAATAAAATCCCACGTGCTGCAGAACAAGGAAGCCCTCGCACCACAACAACTGACCTGCAAGCTGCAACGAAAGATCCTGAGAGCCGCTACTAAGACCCAAGGCAGCCAAATAAGTAAATAGATAAAAATAAAAAGGCATGGTTTACCTTCCTTGTAAGATCATTATGGTATGGAAATGAGATGCCATATATAAAGTACTTACCAGACTTCCTGGCACATAGGAGATGCTCAACAGAAGATAACTATTATGCTAGTCACATAGCCAGTATGGAAATGGAGGTGGTGATAGGAAGTAGAAGCTATGGATATTTTCTAAATAACAGTGAACAGGAAATGACTTTTCCTGAAATTCATTCTTGAGATGTGTCTCTTTAGTAGAATGTGAGTTCCACGGAGAGCAGAAACTTGGTCTATTTTATTCTGCTGTATTCCTAGAGCCTGGATGTGGAGGACAACATCCATTTGTTTAAAAAGTGGATGGATTTATTTTAGGTTGGGAGTAATGGATTGTGCAAGTGTGGTTCTTTTCCTTCCAGGGGGTAGACTAGAAACTCAAAAGATGTCATCAGTAAGGCTTCCTCTCTCACCTTCATCAAATTAACATGTAGAGAAGACAGGAAGGAACTAATAAGGACCTACCGTATAGCACAGAGAGCTCAACTCCATACTCACTAATGGCCTATATGGGAAAAGAATCTAAAAAAGAGTGGATATATGTATATGGGGCTTCTCAGGCGGCTCAGTGGTAAAGAATCCACCTGCCAATGCAGGAGATGCAGCAGATGTGGGTTCAATCCCTGGGTTGGGACGATCCCCTGGAGAAGGAAATGGCAACCTACTCCAGTATTCTTGCCTGAAGAATCCCACAGACAGAGCAGCATGGGGTCTCAAAGAGTTGGACACTACTGAACATACATGCGTGTATGTATATTTAAACAGACTCACTTTGCTATACACCTGAAACTATCACAACATTGTAAATCAACCATACTCCAATAAGAAATTTTTAAAAAAAGAAGTCAGGCAGGGTACCTCACATCCTAAGCTTTATAGCCTCAGATCAGAGAGTCTTGGATAGGAACCCCAGTTCTGTCATCCGTGAGCATGTGATTTCAGGTGTGTTACTTATTTTCTTTGAGGTTCCATCTTCCATGTTTATAATGAGGATGATAAAAGTGCATCTTTCAAAGGTCTGGTGTGAGTAACACCGGGGAGCAGGAATGCTTGTTTAGCTTAGAGCTTGACACCAGGGAATCCCAGACCACCCGACCTGCCTCTTGAGAAACCTGTATGCAGGTCAGGAAGCAACAGTTAGAACTGGACATGGAACAACAGACTGGTTGCAAATAAGAAAAGGAGTACGTCAGGGCTGTATATTGTCACCCTGCTTATTTAACTTCTATGCAGAGTACATCATGAGAAATACTGGGCTGGAAGAAGTACAAGCTGGAATCAAGATTGCCGGGAGAAATATCAATCACCTCAGATATGCAGATGACACCATCCTTATGGCACAAAGTGAAGAGGAACTCAAAAGCCTCTTGATGAAAGTGAAAGAAGAGAGTGAAAAAGTTGGCTTAAAGCTCAACATTCAGAAAACGAAGATCATAGCATCTGGTCCCATCACTTCATGGGAAATAGATGGGGAAACAGTGTCAGACTTTATTTTGGGGGGCTCCAAAATCACTGCAGATGGTGACTGCAGCCATGAAATTAAAAGACGCTTACTCTTTGGAAGGAAAGTTATGATCAACCTAGATAGCATATTGAAAAGCAGAGACATTGCTTTGCCGACTAAGGTCCATCTAGTCAAGGCTATGGTTTTTCCTGTGGTCATGTATGGATGTGAGAGTTGGACTATGAAGAAGGCTGAGCACCAAAGAATTGATGCTTTTGAACTGTGGTGTTGGAGAAGACTCTTGAGAGTCCCTTGGACTGCAAGGAGACCCAACCAGTCCATTCTAAAGGAGATCAGTCCTGGGTGTTCATTGGAGGGACTGATGCTCAAGCTGAAACTCCAATACTTTGGCCACCTCATGCGAAGGGTTGACTCTTTGGAAAAGACTCTGATGCTTGGAAGGATTGGGGGCAGGAGGAGAAGGGGACGACCGAGGATGAGATGGCTGGATGGCATCACGGACTCGATGGACATGAGTCTGAGTGAGCTCCGGGAGCTGGTGATGGACAGAGAGGCCTGGCGTGCTGCGATTCTCATGGGGTTGCGAAGAGTCGGACACGACTGAGAGACTGAACTGAACTGAACTGACGCCAGGTGGGGTCATCCATCAATGGAAGCTCAACACATAAAAATAAATACAGGACCACACCACAATCTCCCTCTTGGTGGGAGGGGAGGCTAGCCCCTCCCAAATCTCTCTGCCCCACTGTGTAGCCACATCATCACTGAGCCACAAAACCCTAGTCTATTATGAAAAGGCCAGTGGTTATAGAGTATTTATAATCCAAGTACAGAAATGGGAAGAAAACTTATCACAATGGGCACCGGTGCTGTGCCAGGCAGGTTCTAATGTGTTTCATCTCACTCTGGGATTGTGGACCTAAGAAACCATGACACTGATGGTTCTTCCTCATTTACATTGGCCATCAGGAGGCAAATAACTCAATTACGGCCCAATTTTAATGGCTAGTTGGAACTCCTATGTTTGCATATCTATGTTCTTTCTTTCAACCATGTGTCCATGTGTTTGTTTGTTTGTTTTTCTTTGCTTTGCTTTTTTTTTTTTTTTTTTTGTGGCCAAGCCATGCGGCATGTGGGATCTTAGTTCCCCAACCAGGAAATGAAGCCTCATAGCATCAACATGAAGGTGAGAGATACACATAGAGATGCATGATGAGCATAGAGCAAACACACAACAATCATCAGTGCGATTGTTAGTGATATTAGTTCTTTTGGAAAAATAATAACTCAGAATGCTTCTGGAGTCATGCTTTGGCAGGCTCAACCCATCAAAAGGTTCAGAAGGGAAAGGACTCCACTGCCTCATAAATAAATGAAGGGTCACCTTTCAACATGCAGTCGGCTGGGGCTTCAGGCATCTCTCGGTCATCACAGATGCCAACTGTGAATGTCGACACCAGGGAAGCTTGGCCCTTGGCTCCCTTCACAGAGTCGCCGCCAAAGCTTGCTGGTGACTGGTGGATATTCCTTCCTCTGCAGGACGTGTTAAATATTTGCAGCTGGTCAGCACTGGGTGGAAGACTTCAGTGGCTATATTTAACTTGTCTGTAGAAACACTAGCAGGATCAAGCTGCCCGTGACCTTGGCTCTTCATTACCCTCAGCGATTCTCCCCTGGTGAGCCTGCCACTCCTCTTTGCCCCCTGTGCACACAGAGCAGAGGACAGGCAGGGGGTTAGGAAGGACGGCTTTGCATCTGCATGTAGCCTGAGGGCTCCAGAATGGCCAAGCAGTAAAGAGCTCTGGCTGGAGACGGCTTTCATCGCACACATAGGGAGTCCGGGGCCCAGAGGAACGCGCTCAAGGTCACAAAGCTAGTTGATGGAAGAAGAGGAGCCAGGACCTCTGGCTGGTGGCTGTTTTTCCTTCTGCTACCCCGACCTTTGTGAGACTCTGTTCAAGTGGGCCCTTCAAGGCATTCTGCCTCCTCTTCATACCACTTCCCCAGTTTGCTCTGGGAAGATCATGTGGAACCAGTCACACTTCTTGGAGACAGAAAGAAAAGATATTCACCTTCACTCAAGAAAGCTTATGTTGGAGAAGAATTTGAAAAAAGAATATTGCTGTTGTTCAGTCGCTCAGTCGTGTCCAAGATACTTGTATAACTGAATCACTTTGCTGTACACGTGAGACTAATACAACATTATTAATCCACTATGCATGCACGCTAAGTAGCTTCAGTTGTGTCTGACTCTGTTGAACCCCATGGACTGTAGCCCCCCCAAGCTGCTCTGTCCATGGAATTCTCCAGGCAAGAGTACTGCAGAGTACTGCCATACCCTCCTCCAGGGGATCTTCCTGACCCAGGTATTGAACCCATGTCTCTTATGTCTCCTGTATTGGCAGGTGGCTTCTCTACCACTAGCGCCACCTGGGAAGCCCCTTAATCAACTCTACTCCCATACAAAATGAAAGAGAAAGAAAAGAAAGAAAGAAAGCTTATGTTCCTCATCAGCTTCACAGCACAGCCCTTTTGCTATCAAAGCAATCCTCATGCTTGACCAGCCAAGGCCCCTCCAGCCTGGTGCCCACGTCATGTGGCTGACCCAAGAGACTCTCAAGACTGGCCCAAGCCCCCACCCCATGCCTTATACCACCTGCCTTGTGCCTCGTGTGCAAGGGTTCCCTGTCAATACTGAGGGAACGACACTTGACCCCGTTTCCATGCTTGCTGGCTCCCCCGGCTGGGCCCCAGGAGATGAAGGCTGCAGGTCCCCAGGGCGGGCTGTAGGCTTAGGCCCACTCGGTATTCCCATGAGACTTACTTTCCTGGTGGCTGCCAAGAGGGTCAGGTAACACACCTGGCAGTATGGAAGAACTAACTCCCATTGGGTGACCTTTGACCATTAAGAGATGGGAGACAGGAAGGAGCAAGCTCTTTTCACCCTTGGATGGACTCTCCCAAGCTTGGAGACACACAGGGTCCAGTAGAGGAGAAAAGCCAAGCAGAAAACCAAGGTCCAACATGACAAAGGCTGGAGACAGAGAGCAAAAACTCCCTGTAGAAGGCAGAGATCAAAGACCTTCAGCAGCAAACTCAGATTTACAACAGCAAAGGGAGTACGATCCACTTTAAGAACCACACTCTCACCAGAAAGCAGCTTTGTGCTTGGGCTTCTGAGACTTCACCAGTGGGACAGCCTATAAGCAGGTGCAAAAGATCATGGGAGGAAAAGAAGTCATATCCTTGGAGTCAAGCGCATGTTCATCCAAAGCATGTTCATCCAGAGGGTTATACGGTTGCCATTGCTATGGTTGATTGCATTAACTAAGCAGGTGAAAGTAATACATGAATAAATAAGAAGTCATCAAGAGGAAAGAAACCCTTCTCTTAAAGGCAAGGGATGACCCCAGAGACTGAACAAGACTAAAAACTATGACAAACCTAGATAGCATATTAAAAAGCAGAGACATCACTTTGGCGACAAGGGTCTCTAGTCAAAGCTATGGTTTTTCCAGTAGTCATGTATGGATGTGAGAGTTAGACTATAAGGAAAGCTGAGCACCAAAGAATTGATGCTTTTGAACTGTGGTGTTGGAGAAGACTCTTGAGAGTCCGTCGGACTGCAAGGAGAACAAAGCAGTCAGTCTTTAAGGAAATCAGTCCTAAATATTCATGGGAAGGACTTAGGCTGAAGCTGAAGCTTCAATACTTTGGCCACCTGATGCAAAGAGCTGACTCATTAGAAAAGATCCTGATGCTGAGAAAGATTGAAGGCAGAAGGAGAAGGGGGTGACAGAGGATGAGATGGTTGGATGGCATCACTGACTCAATGAACTTGAGTTTGAGCAAACTCCGGTTGATGGTGAAGGACAGGGAAGCCTGGCATGCTGCAGTCCATGGGGTCACAAAGAGTCGGACATGACTGGGTGACTGAACAACAACAAGTTATGATCTCTTTCTTGTAGCTGCTACCAGCTCCTTCGTCAGCAGGCTCTCCCTTCCCAGTGACGAGATGGCCAAAAGCATCTTCTTCCAGGATCCCAGCAACACTTCAGTGCATCTGTTTGGCTTCTATTGGTTCACATGTGCATGCTGTCGCTTCAGTTGTGTCTGACTCTTTGTGACCCCAGGGACTGTATCCCATCAAGCTCCTCTGTCCACAGGATTCTCCAGGCAAGAATACTGGAGTGGGTTGCCATGCCCTCCTCCAGGGGATCTTCTCCTGGCTCACATACCTATTCCTAAACCTATTGGTGTGGCCACCATGAGAGACATTTTCCTGGGGCCCAGAAAACACACAGACTAAAAGTGGGTTTAGTTCCACAAACAAAAGCAACAATTTGCGGAGGAAACAGAAGATCTCCAAGCAAAAATCAGAGCCCCTTGCAGAAAGAAGAGGATATGGACAAAGAGCTGCATTGCATAAATGTCCGCTGTCCAAAAAGCAAGATGTGAGGGTACTTCGTTAGTGCCCTAGCACCTCAGCTTCCTGTGGACAAAAAGACAATTGCAATGAAACCCTTGCCGGGCTTTTTGTGCAGTTTGAAAGAAATCACATAAAAAGCATGGAATTGTGTCTGGCGGAGAGCAGGAATCAAAAATCACATATAATCATTCCCTTTCTTTTATTAATAGATTTAGTTTCCTTTTTATGTTACAGGGATTTACTCCTCTTTCTTTGCAGAAACTTGTCAGAAATATCTTTATTAGGACACAAATGTGCCTTCTTCTGAGTAAAACAAATATGCTGTCCCCTGCCAAGTTCCGAGGCACCCAAGGTTAGCAGTGTTCTTTAGCGCTCACCGTGAAGGAGGGCCAGTCTCCGAGGCTCAGGGAATTTTCCACAGGCCTTGAAGAGCCATCCAAGTTATAAAAAGAATGTTCATGTTTAAAAATTAAATGTTTGGTTTAAATATTTAAATGTTCCATTTTTCCCCCTGCCTGGTTGTTAATTCAGTGTTAAAACAGAAGAGGAGTTGATTTACAGTCTCTGACATTAGCCTCTAGGGCTTTCTGAGTAGACACTCTCAATTCCTTCTTCAGAGTCATAATCATCTTCACATTCCATCATTTTCTGAGTACCTACCAGTCATCAGGACAGAAGCCGTTCATGGATTGACTATGTTTCCTTGGAAACTTAACTCTGCAAAGAGACTGGGATCCCATGTTTTACAGGTAAGGAGACTGAGGCTCAGAGAGGTTAAGTTAGTTTTTCAAGATGACAGAGTCAGCCTGTGACAGAAGAGGGATACAGGATGTTAATCTAGATCCCTGTGACATTAAAATGGGTATCATTTCAACCAACAGTCATAGGTCAGGAAAGCAGACTCCAAACCTACCATGATTTGGGACCATGATTTGGGACTGGATGGAGAAGCCTGGTGGGCTGCAGTCCATGGTGTCGCTGAGTCAGACACGACTGAGAGACTTCACTTTCACTTTTCACTTTCATTCATTGGAGAAGGAAATGGCAACCCACTCCAGTGTTCTTACCTGGAAGATCCCAGGGACGGGGGAGCCTGGTGGGCTGCTGTCTATGGGATCGCACAGAATCAGACATGACTGAAGTGACTTAGCAGCATCCTTGGGTCAGGAAGATCCCCTGGAGAAGGAAATAGCTACCACTCCAGTATTCTTGCCTGGAGAATCCCATGGACAGAGAAGCCTGGCAGTCCATGGGGTCCCACAGAGTCAGACACAACTGAGCAACTAGTACTTGTACTTCCAGGCTTCTTAGGTGGCTGTTACTGCTGCTGCTAAGTCACTTCAGTCGTGTCTAACTCTGTGGGACCCCAAAGACAGCAGGCCACCAGGCTCCTCTGTCCACGGGATTCTCCAGGCAAGAACACTGGAGTGGGTTGCCATTTCCTTCTCCATCTCAGGTGGCACTAGTTGCAAAGAACCTGCCTGTCAATGCAGGAGACATAAGAGACACAGTCTGATCCTTGGGTCATGAAGATCCCCTGGAGGAGGGCATGGTAACCCAATATTCTTGCCTGGAGAACCCCATGGACAAAGGAACCTGGTAGGCTATGGCCCATAGGGTAGCAAAGAGTCAAACACAACTGAAGCGACTTAGCACACACATGCATCCCTGAAATACCCACTTTGACCTCCTTGCCAGTTGCTGTAAGGGATTCACAGAAATCTGATTAGGGTCCAACAAGGCACTTGCAAAAGATGAAAGACTGCAAGATTAAAGCGAGTTCTTGTGATCAATCATTTTGGAGTAGCTCTTAAAGACACATCATCAGCAAAGTAATGAGATATTTATTGTTTCCCAGATTTACTGGCGCTCTAATAAATGCCAGAATTGACATCCGTCAGTGTGGGTGGAGAATTCTGCAGAAAGATGAGTTTAAACATTCCTTTTCACATTTAGGAGGAAAACATGAGAGCAGGTTGTGGCTCACGGGATGTGCTGTTTCTGGTCAATCTGTGGGTCCTTGTCAGGGAGAAATTTCTGCAACTTCAAGAGTTTTCAATGTCAGACCAGGAGGGAACCTGAGAGTTCTCTTCAACCAGCCATCTATTGTACAGCAAGTCAGCTGAGGACCAGACAAGGGAAGTCCCTTCCCCAAGGCCACACAGCAAGTTAGGGGTGAACACTGAGCCCAACCCTGGACTCCTGGCTCCCCGGGCAGAACTATTTCAACTCTGCCAAAGCTTCTGGAATATGAGCTGCTTAGTGCATATGCCTTAAACACCTCCTGTTTTTGGATGAATTTTTTGAACTGGTAGGTTTCTTCTAAGTCCTTCAAAGACAGAAGAAAATCTTTTCCAGTAAACACTGATTGACAAGAGGTTGGAAGTGGATTCTAACACAAGCCAAAGAGGAGGGGTTGGGAATGAGATGGCTTAGCAGAGTAAGAACAGAGCTAGTGGCTCATCCCAGGAAAGAGCAGCCCAAGAACCACCCTGTGGAAATACAGCAGCCCAGGGGGTCTCAGCGGCCCCAGGAATGCAAAGAGGACACAGCTGGTTACCTTGCGCACTGAAGGCCACATACAGATGAAGGAGAAGCCGCACCCAAAAGTCTTCCTCAACAGGCAGCTGAAGATGGCGGATTCCACACAAACGTTCACACAAGAATGTCCTAGACTCATGGATGGCATGGCCCCTATCTTGTATGCACACACACACACACCCCACACATATATATACATCACATACACATATATATACACACACACACACACACATATACATATACCCCATACATATACACATGCACATACATCACACATACACACATATGTACACCCCCACACACACACCCCATACATACATATACATATATGTACACCATGCACACATACATATACCACATAATATACATTCACACACACCACACATACAAATGTATATAAACCCCACACATATATACACACACACCCAGATATATATACACACCCCACACAGACATATATATACCCCATATAAATGCATACACACACACCACACATACACACATGTATATATCCCACACATACATACACACACACATACATATACTCCATACATGTACATACATATGTATACACCATCAGTTCAGTTCAGTCGCTCAGTCGTGTTCAACTCTTTGTGACCCCACGAATCGCAGCACACCAGGCCTCCCTGTTCATTACCATCTCTCGGAGTTCACTCAGACTCATGTCCATCGAGTCCGTGATGCCATCCAACCATCTCATCCTTAGTTGTCCCCTTCTCCTCCTGCCCCCAATCCCTCCTCC